>ONZH01004096.1:0-57422 GCA_900303285.1 Rhinella marina
GGGCAGCACAGAGCTGCACCTCAAACCATGTGGGAACATAAAAAAGCAGTAAGAACAAATAGAAGATAAAGCAATACTGACCAGACAATCCTAGTACCCCAACGTACGTTTCGCCACAATGGCTTCCTCAGGGAGTTAGGCTTCCTCAGGGCCTGTCACCCCTCTGTCTGACATCCTGTTTCATAAAAATTTTTAAAATAAAATAAAATGAACAATCCCCCCAAAAATTATACTTTGCTCACTTACTTGCATAACGGCTTAACTATTTCTTTCAGAAATATCGTCACCTACACAGTGTGTTAACAATGGGTTACTGAACTGCAGTACAATGGGTTACTGCACAGCACTATACACTTTGTTTATATACATACTGACGCTGCAACTATCGATGTAAAAGGAACGAGCCCAGAACCACGTCTTTACTCTTTTTTGGGCAAGTCAGCTTCACTGACTACGTTAGCACAATATCACGTTTTTCTGTTTGGATGGCGAATAACGCCGCAAATAGTTTTTTAAAACTAACAACCCCACAAGCCAAAGTATATATGCAAAATTCCCAATTAAAACTTAACATTTATTAAGATAAACATAAAACTCCTTTCTACCCACTATGCGACATACATACATATAATTAACCCAGCTATCTCCAGAGTATATGTATGATTGCAAATAAGTACTTGTACTGTCAATAGGTAAGTATGCAATCTCTTTGAGGATTGATGCCTCAATAACTCACGGTTCAGATGACCACAAATGATATCACTGGACAGGAGCCACGGAAGTGAGGTCGGGTCAAAGGGCAACTTCTGTCCCTGTTGCGTCCCTCGGACTACCCCTGCCTACAAGCGGAGCACCCACCCCGAAAGGGGCGACCCCACTTCTCGGTGGCTAAACCCTTACTGTCCCTGTGATATCCTGTGGCTCCTGTCCAGTGATATCATTTGTGGTCATCTGAACCGTGAGTTATTGAGGCATCAATCCTCAAAGAGATTGCATACTTACCTATTGACAGTACAAGTACTTATTTGCAATCATACATATACTCTGGAGATAGCTGGGTTAATTATATGTATGTATGTCGCATTGTGGGTAGAAAGGAGTTTTATGTTTATCTTAATAAATGTTAAGTTTTAATTAGGAATTTTGCATATATACTTTGGCTTATACCTACTTTCCCTACCAATATATCTGTACATTTCAGTGATAGATTAACAACCCCACAAACACAGATTCACTGTTTTTTTGGCAATTCAACTTCACAGACCACGTTAGCACAATACCACGCTTTTCTGTTTGGATAGCAAATAATGCCGCAAATAGTTATTTTAATTGAACAAATCCACAAACATGGATTCACAGTTTTTTTGGCAAGTCAACTTCACTGACTACGTTAGCACAATATCAGGCTTTTCTGTTTGGATGGTGAATAACGCTGCAAATAGTTATTTAAAACTAACAACCCCACAAACACGGATTCACAGTTTTTTTGGAAAGTCGACTTCACTGACTACGTTAGTACAATATCACGCTTTTCTATTTGGATGGCGAATAACGCTGCAAATAGTTATTTAAAAAAACAACCCCACTAACACGGATTTACTGTTTTTTTGGCAAGTCAACTTCACTGACTGTGTTAGCACAATATCACGCTTTTCTGTTTGGATGGCAAATAACGCTGCAAATAGTTATTTAAAACTAACAACCCCACAAACACAGATTCACTGTTTTTTTGGCAATTCAACTTCACTGACTACGTTAGCACAATATCACGCTTTTCTGTTTGGATGGCAAATAATGCTGCAAATAGCTATTTAAAACTAACAACCCCACAAACACAGATTCACAGTTTTTTTGGCAATTCAACTTCACTGACTACGTTAGCACAATATCACGCTTTTCTGTTTGGATGGCAAATAACGCTGCAAATAGTTATTTAAAACTAACAACCCCACAAACACAGATTGACTGTTTTTTTGGCAATTCAACTTCACTGACTACGTTAGCACAATATCACGCTTTTCTGTTTGGATAGCAGATAACGCTGCAAATAGTTATTTAAAAAAACCAACCCCACAAACACAGATTCACTGTTTTTTTGGCAATTCAACTTCACTGACTACGTTAGCACAATATCACGCTTTTCTGTTTGGATGGCAAATAACGCTGCAAATAGTTATTTAAAAAACCAACCCCACTAACACAGATTCACTGGTTTTTTGGCAAGTCAGCTTCACTGACTACGTTAGCACAATATCACGCTTTTCTGTTTGGATGGCGAATAACGCCGCAAATAGTTATTTAAAAGAACAACCCCACAAACACGGATCCACTGCATTGTGGGCGTTTACTTCTTTGTCCCAGAAATCCTTCCCCCATGTCATGCCATGTGCCTGCGGCCATTTTAGGAAAAAAAAAAAAGATTAGTTACTACGAATCGCCAGGAAATTCGCTTTCGTTGCGAATCGAATTTTCCATGAAATTCGTAACGAATTCCACTTAATCAGCTTCGATTCGCTCATCTCTAGTCATTGTACAAGGAAAGAATACATAAGCTTTGGCAATCACCTGTTGTGAAAGGTAGATCCTGACTTATCTATACACAGAGGTGATATATCCTTCTCATTACAGACAGGTTTAGAATAATATATAACTGCAGTAAAGTGATCTGTATAGACCAAGAAGTGGCGCCTATTATGCTTAGTAGCCAGTGCGAAAACTGCAGGAATTTATGTTTTTTGTTTAAATATAGAAAATGAAAAATAGCATTGTCAAAAATTCTTTAAAAATATGTTAAACATAAAAACGTGATTTAAAAATAGGTCATTTTCTGATGACACATTCCCTTTAGGTTGCTGCAGATCAAGCTGGTGCTACTCCTGCCCCCCACCCACCTCCAGCAGTCATGGCAGTGGAGCATGAGCTCAGAGGATCACCCCAGTTAGACCTTCGTGAGGATGGGCAATGTCACACATAGGCAGCGACCAACTGACTACAAAGGATGTCTCGAAAGTAGATGAGTTTTTCATCCCTCTCAGAAGGTGTAAAAAAGGCCCCCATTTTGGAATGGTAGCAACGGTCTAACATTGTGAAGAGCCAGTATTCATCGCCCTGCCGAATGGTGATAATGCAGCTGTGACTGCGCAAGCAACTCAGCATGCATCTGGCCATTTGCATAAGGGACTCGGAAGGACTCTGTGCCTCCATCTTCACTGCAAACTGCAACGTTCTGTCAGGGTGATCTGCACCATCTTCGTGATCTCCCTCTAGCTCCTTCTGCTCCTCTCCTGTTGCTTCTGCAGATAAACCACGTAGTTGTGTATAGAATTCGTGGGCATTTAAATCCTCCTCCTCATTTTTCCTCCTGTGCCAGTTCAGCCTCCACAGGGCTCAGGTGGCTGTGAGATGTAGATGCCACGTCTTTTGTTGCCTCGCCAGTCATCATTCATCTCGTAGTCCTGGCGACTGACAAATAAAGTAGCCTCAGAAGGGCCTGAGCAAATGGCAGGTGTCACGCATGAACTGCCACTGTCTAACGTCAAACTTACATCTCACAAAATCAGTCACAGGTTTCCTCTGCTCATACAGTCAGTCCAACATAAGGAGTGTGGAGTTCCAACGTGTGGAAATGTCGCATATGAGGCATCGATGGGGATCACCATTCTGCCTTTGCAGATCAAGGAGGGCATTTTTTGCACTGTAAGTGTGGCTAGTGTGCAGTTTCCTTGACATTTTCAAGAAGTTTTGCAGTTGAATTGAAGATTTCAGGAAGCGGGTGAGAACCAGATTGAATACATGCACCATGCAGGGCACATGAGTCATCCCTCCCTGACGCAGCACAGGCAGAATGTTCTTCCCATTATTTGTGACCATGGTTCCTATCTCCAGTTGGCGAGGAGACAGCCAAGATTTGATTTCTTGGTTGATGACATGGAGCAGTTCCTCCACGGTGTGACTTGTTTGTCCAGTATGACCAGGTACAGAACCACTGGACAATGCCATGCTTTGCATAGGTGCAATACTGGAGGACCACTGTTAACTGTGCCTACAGTGGAGGCTGAGGACAAGGTGGTGGATGAGGAGGCAGAGAAGGATATTGGTACAGAAATCCCATGATTACAACATGGAGGCGGCATTGCCATCACCTAGCCAAGTTGCTGGTGTGCCTGGGCCAGAACCACAATTACCCAGTGGGCTAGAAAGTACATATATTGTCCTTGACCATAGTTAAAGCTCCACACATCAGTTCTAGCATGAACTGTACCAGATGCCGACAGGCTCAAGGACTGGCCTACCTTCTGCTTAACATAGTGTACATGTGAAGGGCTGGTGCAGATTTTTTAGAGAAGTAATGACGGCTTGGGACTCTCCACCTTGGGTGGTCACAAGGTGTCAGTTCTCTGAAATGTTAGGAGTCCATCATATTGAAAGGGAGGGACTGTAGTACCAGCAACTTGGCCAGGTGCACATTCAGCTTCTGCGCGTTTGGAAGAGTGCATGCACACTGCTGTCTCTTTGCAATCACCCGGTGAACAATTGCTGGCGAAACATGTGATAAGGAGTAGTAGGAGGAGGAGCATCAGGAGCAATAGATGAAAGGAAGGACAGCTACCTTCTGCTGAGGTTGAGAAGCCCTGACTGCTGGAGAAAGCGTGCGGGCTGCCGGGAGATGCAGCGGTTGCTGGATCAGGCTGTACCACTACATTAGTACCATAATTTTCCCAGGCCACTTTATGGTGACACTCCATGTTTGATGCAGGGCCATGGTGCCAACATTGGCACCCTGACTGCATTTCACCTTCTGCCCACATATCCTGCATACTGCCATGCTAACGTCTTCCAGATCTCCCACTGCTTCCACCCTGCTGGCTCATCGGTACACTGCTACCCTGATGCTGTATCATGGGCCTGCTGCCAACCTTACCCCCTGATGATGAAGATGATGCCCCCTCTTCATCCGGCTCCCACGTGCAATCGACTACATCATCATCCACTACTGTCTGTTCGTCACTTATGTCACCCTCACCATTCTCATGGCCATATCCCTGACTGCTCGCAACAACTGCGCCTTCCCGACTGTCATTATCACTAGTTTCACGCCTAAGGGAGTATGCAGCAGACCTCTTCTCCAAATCTGTGCTGGCCTGTAGCTGCTGACTGTCTACTAAGCTTGTCCTTGCTGAAAAGCAGAGCAGAGTCGGCAGCATACATTACTTCCTGAGCAGAAGAAGAAGCAAAAGAAAGAGGCAGTTGCAGGACAGGTGAGGGCACAGGGGTTGTTCCTGGGCCATGCTAACTAAATGTGGTGTCAGAGGAACCCACCAATACCTGGCTATGTGTATCTGTTGTCACCTGAGATGATGTTGAAGAGCGAGTCAGCCATTCCAGTACAGCTGGATTGTTGGTCAAAACATGACCGTTGGATGACAATGGGAGCTCTGGCCTATTGCTGTGACTATTACTACCACCACCCCTTCTTCTACTGCTACTTGTGCTGGCTACAGCATCATTTTTGCTACTGTCCGTTCCTTTTGAGGTCCCAGTTGACTATGTCTTTTTAACGTACTGTACAGTAACTGAATCTGTAATGTAACTATGTAACTAAGTATGAATGGCATGGCAGGTGAACTAGATAAATGCATATATATATATATATATATATATATATATATATATATATATATATATATAGATATATATTCAGTACAGACCAAAAGTTTGGACACACCTTCTCATTCAAAGAGTTTTCTTGACTATGAAAATTGTAGATTCACATTGAAGGCATCAAAACTATGAATTAACACATGTGGAATTATATACTTAACAAAAAAGTGTGAAACCTATATTCTAGGTTCTTCAAAGTAGCCACCTTTTGCTTTGATTACTGCTTTGCACACTCTTGGCACTTTGCACACTTCATAGGTGTGCCCTGTCAGGTTTAATAAGTGGGATTTCTTGCCTTATAAATGGGGTTGGGACAATGAGTTGCGTTGGGCAGAAGTCAGGTGGATACACAGCTGATAGTCCTACTGAATAGACTGTTAGAATTTGTATTATGGCAAGAAAAAAGCAGCTAAGTAAAGAAAAATGAGTGGCCATCATTACTTTAAGAAATGAAGGTCAGTCAGTCCGAAAAATTGGGAAAAGTTTGAAAGTGTCCCCAAATGCAGTCGCAAAAACCATCAAGCGCTACAAAGAAACTGGCTCACATGAGGACCGCCCCAGGGAAGGAAGACCAAGAGTCACCTCTGCTGCGGAGGATAAGTTCATCCGAGTCACCAGCCTCAGAAATCGCAGGTTAACAGCAGCTCAGATTAGAGACCAGGTCAATGCCACACAGAGTTCTAGCAGCAGACACATCTCTACAACAAATGTTAAGAGGAGACTGTGAGCAGCAGGCCTTCATGGTAAAATAGCTGCTAGAAAACCACTGCTAAGGACAGGCAACAAGCAGAAGAGACTTGTTTGGGCTAAAGAACACAAGGAATGGACATTAGACCAGTGGAAATCTGTGCTTTGGTCTGATGAGTCCAAATTTGAGATCTTTGGTTCCAACCACCGTGTCTTTGTGCGATGCAGAAAAGGTGAACGGATGGACTCTACATGCCTGGTTCCCACCGTGAAGCATGGAGGAGGAGGTGTGAAGGTGTGGGGGTGCTTTGCTGGTGACACTGTTGGGGATTTATTCAAAATTGAAGGCATACTGAACCAGCATGGCTACCACAGCATCTTGCAGTGGCATGCTATTCCATCCGGTTTGTGTTTAGTTGGACCATCATTTATTTATCAACAGGACAATGACCCCAAACACACCTCCAGGCTGTGTAAGGGCTATTTGACCAAGATTGAGAGTGATGGGGTGCTATGCCAGATGACCTGGCCTCCACAGTTACCAGACCTGAACCCAATCGAGATGGTTTGGGGTGAGCTGGACCGCAGAGTGAAGGCAAAAGGGCCAACAAGTGCTAAGCATCTCTGGGAACTCCTTCAAGACTGTTGGAATACCATTTCAGGTGACTACCTCTTGAAGCTCATCAAGAGAATGCCAAGAGTGTGCAACGCAGTAATCAAAGCAAAAGGTGGCTACTTTGAAGAACCTAGAATATAAGACATAGTTACAGTTTTTTCACACTTTTTGTTAAGTATATAATTCCACATGTGTTAATTCATAGTTTTGATGCCTTCAGTGTGAATCTACAATTTTCATAGTCATGAAAATACAGAAAACTCTTTGAATGAGAAGGTGTGTCCAAACTTTTGGTCTGTACTGTATATATATATGTGTATATATATATATATATATATATATATATATATATATATATATATAATATATGTGTATATATATATATATATATATATATATATATATGACTACCCGTCTTATGCACTGTAAATCTATGTATAACAGAACAGATTAAATATAAATGGTCAGCATGCCTATATATTAGACAGCCTGCTGACAATGAGTCTGATGCACAGTAAGTCAATGTACAGAACAGTATTATGTGTCACAATGGGTCAGCATGCTCAAGAAAAAATTGATAGAATTCCAGTTGTCTCACTAAGGGACAGTATCTTATCTAGACAATAAATGGAACATTGCATGTGTCACTATGGGCCAGCATCCTTCAGAGAAAATAGACCAAACTCCACTCTTATCACAATAGGCCAGTATTCTACCGAGACAATAGACAGAACACTGTGTGTGTAACAGTGGGCCAGAATTCTCCAATGGCAAGGGTTGGAACACTACGGGAGCCAAAATGGCCCAGAAATCTCCTGGAACAATGGAAGGACACTGCATGTCTCACAATGGTACAGCATTCTCCTGAGAGAATGGAGAGAAGACTAGGGTTGAGATTTATCAAAGTGGTGTAAAGTAGAACTGGCTTAGTTGCCCATAGCAACCAATCAGATTTTACCTTTCATTTTTCTCAGCTCCTTTGGAAAATGAAATGTGGAATCTGATTGGTGGCTATGGGCAACTAAGCCACTTCTGCTTTACACCACTTTGATAAATCTCAATAAACTTTTTATTAAAGGTTGACATGGTAAAAGATTACATACAGTTTGATAAGAGCAGTAATATTGATCATGTACATGTATGACGAGTCTTTGGTGATAGTTCCAACAGAAACGGTCAGAGCAATGCAGTAAGACCATTTTGTCAACCTTCCGAAATCTGTCGGTTTTTAAGAGGGGAAATAAGGGGGGAGGGGGGATGTGGAAGGGATGGGTATGGGGAAAAAGTAGTGTAAACATCATAACTGAATTCTCTGCAAACCGCAGAGCAAATAGAACATAACATTAGCCCACTCATATACCTCTCCTCCATATTCAGTAAATATAAAAAAAAAAAAAAACAGGCACGCGGCGCGCAGGGACCCCCGGTGGGCACTCAGATTAAATCACATCCCCGATATAGGCGGATCATTTAATAGGACTCGTATCTGGTACCATGAAGTGAGCTGGAAACAATCCTGAATACATCTCCTAACCTGGAGGGGCAATATGTCTATAAAACTCTTCCAGCACGCAAAAAATTGTTTCACGTAAGTCTCCTTCCTTGAAGACGCCTCTACCCAATCCATCTTCATTAAGAAGGAGAGTTTCTCAAGAAATAACTTAAATGGTGGGGGTGTAGGGTCAATCCATGTATGGAGGATGGTTTTGACCCCTGCTGCTGCTATTAGGCATAACAATTTCCGGCTGCCAGGGGTACAACGTGTTTTAGTGGAATCAATGTATGCAAAGATGGCCCATATAGGGTCTAAAGGTGCTGCTGACGTCAAATGGGTGGAGGTGAAAGTGTTTATTTTACCCCTAAAGATTTGTATCACCGGGCATAACCACAGACAATGAAAAATATCTGCTCCTGCCTCCCTACATCTGAAACAATTATCCGATTCAAAGACACCCATACAATGGCCCCGTACTGGAGATATATGCCCGGTGATAAATCTGTAGGGTCATTTCCTGGTAGCGACTGGATGGCAGATAACGAAGGTTGCGTTCCAGGGCTTGATACAAAGTGAACATTGTCAATTGTGGGATATCGCTGAGCCACTTAGTTATTGCCCATTGTCCTTCCTTATAATCTAGAGGGGTATGTAGAAATTTATAGTAGCTGGTGGTATGTCCCCTTAAAGTAGGAGTATGCTTGAGAGAGGCCTGTAAAGCCAGACTCCATTCTCGAGGGGTTAGATGGGTAGTAACTTCTGAAGATAGCTGCTGGCTTGTAGGTAGGGAAAAAAATTTAAATAAATGTTGGGGTATTTGGTTTTGAGAGTTTCGACTGACAGAATCTTATGTATGGTGTGGTCCACCAAGTGGCTGAGCAAAATTATTCCTCCCTTATGCCATTGAAAAAAATCTCTATGTGGTGACCCCATTTGGAAATGTGGGTTAGCTAAGAGGGTCATATGTAAGGAGCTGTGAGGGTGTAAATTTTTGAGGAGTCTCATTTGTTGCCATGCCCGCCAAGTCGACAATAATAAAATATTGTCCCTGGCTTGTTCTGGAATCTCTCCAATTGGGGTATGGAGTAAGTTAGTAAGGGCTAGTCTGGGTATTAAGACCTGTTCCTTGCCCCTGTTTGAGAACATGGACGTGTGATATATCCAATCTACTGCGATTCTCATGAGAGCTGCGATGTTGTAAGCCCTAATGTTAGGAAAGTTCAACCCTCCATTCAATCTAGGCTGTTGTAGGACAATGTAAGGTATCCTGGGGCAGCGACCCGGGCAGATAAATTTATGGTTTAGACAGTTAATTTTCTTCTCATCTCTGGGGCGTAAATGGATTGGTAAAGAGTGTAAAAGGTATAACAGGCGGGGGAATTCCACCATCTTAAGAAGGTATGCTCGCCCCATGTAAGACAGAGGAAGGTGTCGCCAGCCTGCTAACGTGTCCTCAAGCATACGTATATAGGGTGCGATATTTGCATGGTATAATTTGCCCGGTGACTTGGTGATTTGTACCCCCAAGTATGATATAGAGTGCGAGCGCCATTGAAATGGGTAATGAGCAGTCCATCTGGGTCCCGTGTGTCCCTTAAGGAGCATAGCTTCAGATTTAGGGTATATCCTGAGAGTTGCCCGATATCAGTGAGATTCTGTAACGTTTGTGCGAGTGTGACTTCAGGGTTTTTCATAATTAGCAGTATATCATCTGCAAATGCTGCTAGGGCAACTAAATTGTGACCATGTTGCGTGGAGGTGTGGAGTGGTTGTAAGTGATGTAAAAGGGGGTCCAAAGAAATATTAAAAAGTAAAGGAGAAAGAGGGCAGCTCTGCCTGGTGCCTCTAAAAATATCCAAATGGGGGGTATTATAGCCGTTTACTGTGAGCGTAGTGCAAACCTCCGATTGGAGATGACAGACAAAATCAGAGAACAGAGGGCCAAATCTCCTGTGAGATAATGCGGCATTCAAAAAGGGCCAAGACACTTTATCAAACGCCTTTTCGGCATCAAGACTTAATAATAGTGTGTGTGTGTGTGTGTGTGTGTGTGTGTATTATCTCGTGTCTCGTGTCTCAAAGGTGGCAGCTATTGCTGCCCTGATGTTTTTGACAGATTGTCTAGATTTAATGAGCCCTCTATGTGAGGGGTGTATGGTTTTGGGGAGAATATTTTGTAATCTAATTGATATGATTTTTGCCAAGAATTTGTAGTCACTATTCAGAAGGGATATGGGTCTGTAAGATTGTGGAAGTGTCACTTCTTTATTGGGCTTGGGAATTAGTATTGTCCTAAAGTCTAGGAATAAGGCTTTGTATAAGGCATTATATAACTGGGTCAGTATAGGGATGATCTCAGGGTTAAGCATTTTGTAGTATTCGTTACAGAGTCCGTCAGGACCGGGGGCTTTGTTATTGGGTGAGGAGGAAATCACATTCCGAACCTCATCCTCTGTGATAGTCGCATCTAGGACTGATTGTTGTTCCTCTGTAAGGGTAGAGATATCAAGAGAATCTAGGAAGGAGGCTATTTTATCCGGGTCTGTTGGAGTGGCCCTGTATAAATCCTCGTAGTAGTACCTGTAGAGGTGGGATCACGCAGGGAATGGATGTGGGCATGTTTAGTACGGTTTTGGGTTAAACATGCCAAAAGGCGTCCCGGTTTATTTGCTTTCCTATAGTATTTGTTCTGATCCAACCGGGTCAACCAAATTGCCTGACTCTGAACAAATGATTTTAAGATCTGTTTAGTTTCTTTGTATATTTGTTTGGTATGGGAGGAAGGGGAATGAATATATGCCTGTTGAGATGTAAGTACATTTTTATGTAGGGAAGATAATTTTTCAGTCGCCTTTTTGAGTTTCAATCGGATGTAATTGATGGTGTCCTCTAAGGACTGCCTTGGAGGTTGCCCATAGGAGTGGAATGTTATCTAGGTGTTCGATGTTATCATCCACAAAATTAGCCCAATGTATTTTGAGGTACTGTAGTCCTGGAATTTGTCCAATTTATAGAGATATGTTGGGATTTTCCATAGCCTAGTTCTAGTTTGCGATTCTAGGGCTTGTATGGTCATGGTGATGGGCACATGATCTGAAATTGCAATCGCCATAATCGAGGTGTCGTGGATAGAGTGATTCTCCAGGGGTCGCATAGGGAGACTGCTTCCATTAGAGTAGTGAGGTCTCTGGAGGATGGTCTAGGTGATGTTTGTGAAGTGGAATTGTCCAATAATTAGATTAAGATCTGCCGTAGGTAAGAGAAGGGCTTGGAGTTTAGCAAAAAAATCTGTGTTTGTTTGGTTAGAGGCATATATGTTCAAAAGAGTGTATGACTTCCCCGCTATTTGTATTTGGAGCAGTATATATCTGCCTCCTTTGTCTTCTAGCTCCTCTATCGACACCCCAAGCCCCTCCGGAACAGTATGGCTTCCCCTCTGGCTTTGGATGTATAGTCCGATGAGTAACAGCCATCAAGCCAAGTTGCCCGTAAGTCCCTATTAGACCCTCACTTCCAGTGTGTTTCTTGTAAAAATATTACATCCGGTTTCATGCGTTTTAAATGGGGTAAGGACCTTTTTTTGTTTGACTGGGTTATTGAGGCCCGCTACGTTCCAGGATATTAATTTAAGTATGGAGGGGGTGTGATATTCCCCTGTGTCATGGGATGTGTGTGTTGTCATTTGATCTCAAGATTATGGTGTGGAGATTTAAAGATTGCATCATAACTGACCGTTCCCCACCGTCCCAGCAGCGACAGAGAACGGAGTGGAGAGACCGAGATGGAGTGCTAAGGGGCCCACGCGCCGCGGCCGAGTTCCTGGAGGAAGAAAACAAGAGGCGATGAGTGGGCAGTAGTAAGAACAAAACATACAAAAAAAACATGAAAACAATTGCACGTTAGTGCAAACAAAGGCGGGTCTCATTGCGATCAAAACAGCGTCCCGCAGTCTAGTACTACAGGGGCAAGGAGACCCGTATGCTACCCACAATGATAAAATCATGGACATAGAAAGGTACAAGGTACCCTCCCATTATGGTGGTACAGGCGTCAATTTTCTGGATCAAGACGGAAGTGGCGTCAGGCGTCACGTGGATCTTCAAAAATTAGTTGTCTACCGTTCTCCAACACTCGCAATTTTGCCGGGTAGAGCAGTTGAAATCGAATCGCCCTGTCGTAGAGACCTTGACATACTGGGGCAAATGCTCTTCGTTTCTGGGAGACCGATGCGGAAAAGTCCTGAAAGAGCAGGATGGTATGTCCTTGTATTTTCAGGGTACGTTGGCGTTGATACGCACGTAGAATCTGTTCTTTAATCGTCCAGTTCCAATACTTTGCAATGACCGGATGTGGTCTGGGGTTGTCCATCCCAGCAGGCTTAGGTGGTCCAATTCTGTGTACCCGTTCAATATGGAGATTATCAGTCGACACCTCCAGGCCCAACGCCGCGGGCATGTCCACAGCAAGATATGTGACTAGGTCCTCCCCAGTAACACTCTCCGGGATGCCTATAAACCGAAGGTTGTTGCAACGGTCTCGATTCTCTAGGTCCTCTAGTTTAGCGGTTAGAGCTGACTCTGCTTCTCTACATTGTTGCACGGTGCGTTCCAAGTTGGAGATGGTGAATTCCTGAGCTGCATGTTTATTCTCCAGGTCCGCGATTTTTTTGAGAGTTCGTAGTGATTAACTGTAAGGCAGAGTTAATAGAGGAGTGGAGCACCCCCAATCTTTTGTCAAAGAGAGGTAGGAGAATCCGGGAAACTTCTTGTGCCACAGTGGAAGCGTGGTTGCAATCTTCCTCCGGGGAGTGCGTAGTATTGTATCTTGGGGAGAGGTTAGGTAGCGTGATGTCACCATCTGTAATAAGTTCAGCCGAGAAAGGCATATCCGAGGCTGATTGAGAAGGACCTTGAGTATTCCTGGCTGTTTTTTTTGTCAATTTGCCCACGGATTTGGACATTTTAGCTGAGGTATCAGTGGCAGTGATAGCAGAGTTCGACTGAGAGGCGTTACGTGTAGATTTAGAAGAGCTCTTGGCCACAAATTTGTCCATAATCACCATCGAGTTTGAGCCCGTGTATCTAATATACGGAGTGCGTCGGGTATTTGGGAGGGTGAGCCTTGTTAGATATTTAAACCATCAAGGAGGAAAAGCAAAAGTTGGCCATAAAGATTGTAGAAACATCAGTAAAAATATTAGAGGGTGATATTCCATTATTGACCACACAGTGTCACTGTTGGTAAAGAAGTGTAGAAACACCAGCCATAATATCAGAGGGTGCTATTCCGTTATAGACCACAAGGTGTTGGCTTAGAAGTGACTGCGTGGAGAGGAGTGAGGCAATTTCAACATGAAAGAAGAGGCGCCATCTTGGAAAGTACTCCCTGCAGGTATGGCAGCTTCTTCACTCCAGGAGAGGGGTCTGTGAGGGATCGCTGGTTTCCCTTGCAGGTTTTCTTGGTCCATGCAGCTGGTGTTGCAGAGTGGGGGTGGGGGAATGTAGGCCTCGGTGTCAGGGGTATTCTTCAGGGCCTTGATGAAGAGAGTGCCGTTTTGCATCCTCCCCTCCTCAGGGAACTGCCGCTGGGTGACTTGATGCGGGCACCGGCTCTTCTACTGGACCCAATGGCCAGGATTGAAGGGGGCCCTGCAGTATGGAGGAAGTGTAGGCCGAAGCCACGGACAGGCTGCCTGCAGGGTTGCTGTGCGGCTCACTGTCTCGGACTTCGGGGCAATGCCAGCTGTCTCCCCTCAAGCCACACTTTAACAGGGGGTTTGTCCCCTCTTTGGTGTGGAGTTTGCTGCTCTGGTGTGTTCTGATGGAGGCAGATTTTCAGCAGGCAAGGAGAGCTCTGTTAAAATGCAGCCATACTTGATGGGGATAATGGAATTAACACTGCGCCTGCCACATTGGGCAAGAATCCTCCAGTCATAATGGAGGATTGTCACAATGATCCAGCATAATTTTGGACAATGGTCATCAGAACACTGCATGTGTAATAATGGACCAGCATGCTCCTATGACAATAGAAGGAACACTTTATATGGCACAATTATCCAAAATCTTCCAGAGAAAATGGACGGTACTCCACTCGTGTCACCATGGGTCAGCATCCTCCTGAGACAATGGACTGAACACTGCATTTGTCAGAGTGGGGCAGCATTTTCCAGGGACAAGGGTCGGAGCACTGTGCGAGTCACAATGGATCAGCATATTTAAGGTACAATGGACTCAACACTGTATGTGTCACAATGAACCAGCATCCTCCAGAGAAAATGGACAGAACTCCACTTATGTCACAATGGGCCATGTGACATAGCACATTTCACAATATATCAGCATCTTCCTGTAACAATGGACAGAAAACTGCATATGTCACAATGGACTAACATCCTCCAGGGATAATGGATAGAACACCGTAAGTGTCAGAATGGGCCAGTATCTTCAAGAGACATTGGGTGGGCCAGAATCCTCCTGTGACAATGGAAGGAACACTGCATATATTATAATGGCCCAGCATCCTTTAGGGACAATGATTGGATCATTATCCATGTCACAATGGGCCAGCATCTTCCAGGGTTAATAGATTGAGAACTGTTTATGTCACAATGGGCCAGCATCTTCCAAGGACAAATGATGGAACTTCGTGTGTCATAATGATCCAGCATCTTGAAAAGACAATGGATGTAACATTGTGTGTGTCACAATTGACCTGCATCTTCCAAGAATAATGGATGGAACACTGCACGTGTCACAGTGGGTCGGCATTCTCCAGTGACAAGGGTTGTTATATTGCGTGAGTCACAAAGGGCTAGTATACTCCTGGAAAAATAAACGGAACACTGAGTGTGTCACAATGGTATAGCATGCTCCAGAGAAAATGGACAGAACACTACATGTGTCACAACTGGCCAGCATCCTCCAGAGACATTGGATGGAACATTACGCATGTCACAATTATCCAGCATCCTTTTCAGGGACACTGCATATGTCACAATGGGCCAGCATCCTACCTTGTAGATAGAACACTGCGAGAGTCACAATGGTACAGCATGCTCCCGAGAGATTGGACAGAACACTATGTGTCACAATGGGCCAGTGTCCACTAGAGACATTTGATTGAACACTGCACATGTCACAATGGAAAAGCATTGTCCAGGGACAATGCATAGAACATTGTGCATGTCACAATGGGCCGGTAGCCTCCAGGGATGATGGATGGAACACTGCATATGTCACAATGGGAAATACTCTCGAGGGAGGGAATCCGAAAGGAACACTGTGTGTGCCACAATGGGCCAGCATCTTCCAGGAATAATAGATGGAACACTGCGCATGCCACAATGTGCCAGTATTCTCCAGGGACAATGGAAAAACTCTGCTGGTGTCTCAATGGGTCAGCAACCTCCAGGGATAATGGATGGAACACTGCACATGTCACAATAGGACAGCATACTCCAGGAACAATGACCCCTGAGGAAGCTGGGCATTCCTGGCTATACGCCTGGGACATTTCTTGACAATGCTCACTTTATAGCCTGGGACTAATTGTTTATTTCATCTACAGGTATAAGGATATATTTATTGATGTCACATTATCATTATTATGATTAGCTATTATCCTTTCTTACTTGATCTTATATTGTCCCTGGCTACATACGCTTTATCCACATTTTGGACTATATGTCTGTGCTTTGTTATATATTTCCCAGCACTGAGTTTATTGTATACAATTTTTAATGTGTCTGTGTTTTTCTCTAATAAAATCAATATCTGATTTTAGTTACTTTGGATATGCAGCTTTTAGCAGTTTTCTTTAGCTTTGTTTACATTACTCCAGGAACAATGGACAGAACACTGTGTGGTCCAGCATCTTCCAAAGACAACTGTCAGAACTCTGCGTGTGTCACAATGGGCAAGCATCCTCTTATAACAATGAACTGAAAAGTGTATCTGTCACAAATGGCCAGAATGCTCCACAGAAAATGGATGAAAATTCATTTGTGCCACAACAGACAATGGACAGGACGCTGCATGTGTCACAATGGGCCAGCATCCACTAAAGAAAATGGACAGAATTCCAATCACGTTAAATGGGCCAGGATCCTCCCAAGACAAAGAATGGAACACCACGTGTGTCACAATGGGCCTGCATCCTCCAGGAACAATGGAAGGATCCCAGTACGTGTCACAATGATCCAAAGGATGAAAGGTGGAATCTGATTGGTTGCTATGGGTAACTAAGACATTTCTACTTTCCACAAGTTCAATAAGTCTTCCCTTTAATGTGTTACAATGGGCTAGCATCCTCCAGAGACATTGGATGGAACACTGCATGTCACAATGGGCCAGCATCCTCCTGTGACAATGGCCCAATAGCATATGTCACAATAGCCTATCATTCGCCAAGGACAATGGAAAGACCATTGTGCATGTCACAATGGGCTAGCATCCTCCAATAATAATAAATGGAACACTGCACGTTTCAATTAGCCAGCATTCCCCAGGGACAATGTTTAGTACACTGCAAGTGTCACAATGGAAAAGAATACTTCATGGACAATGAATGGAACACTGCATATGTCACAGAAAATGAACGGAAATATTTTCGTGTCACAGTGGGTCAGCATCCTCCAGAGAAAATAGACAGACCTCCACTTGTGTCACAATTGGCCAGTATCCTCCTGGGACGATAGACGGAACACTGTGCGTGTTACAATGGATCAACATCCTCCAGGGACAATGGAAGGAACACTGTGCATATCACAATGAATCAGCATCCTCCAGGGATGATAGATGGAACACTGTGCATGTCAAGATGTACTAGCATCTTCCAAGGACTCTTGATGGACCTCTATGTGTCACAATGGCCCAATATCTTTAAAGGCTAATGTAAGTCACAGTGAGCCAGCATTCTCCAGTGACAAGGGTCCAAACAATACACAAGTCACAATGGGCCAGCATACTTCTGGAACAATTAACGGAACACTGTGTGTGTCACAATGGTATAGCAATGGTATAGCATGCTCCCGAGAGAATGGATAGAACAATACATGTGTCACAATGGGCCAGGATCCTACAGAGACATTGGATGGAACATTGCACATGTCACAATTATCCAGCATCCTTCTGTGACAATGGATGGAACATTGCATATGTCACAATGGTCAAGTTTCCTCCAGGTACGTACAATAGATAGAACAAGGACAATGGTCTGAATACTGAGCGTGTCACAATGATCCAGCATCCTGCTGTGATAATGGACAGAACACTGCATATGTCACAATGGGCCAGTACTCTAAAGGGAGGGACAAAGGAAGGAACACCGTGTGTGTCACAATGGGCCAGCATCCTCAGGGCATAATAGATGGAATACTGTGAGAGTCACAATGGGCTAGTATACTCCTGGAACAATGGACTGAACACTTTGTGTGTCTCAATGATACAGCATGCTTCCGAGAGAATGGACAGAGCACTAGATGTGTCACAATGGGCCAGTGTCCACTAGAGACATTGGACGGATGACTGAGCATATCGCTTCAAGTGCTTTGCTTCCCTCACCACTATATCTAGGCATCTGTAACTTCGTCTAGAGGAAAGAGGGTTTCACCATCATCATCATCTTTACTATAAGAACAGTAAGACTATGGAACCTTGTACAAGTTCAAGAGGTACCTGGATGCCTTTCTTGAAACGTATAACATCACATGAATGTTGATCCAGAGACTTATTCTGAATGCCATATTTGGAGTCAAATTCACGGAAAAAAACAATGCACTAAAACAATAGATGCAAACAACATATGGACTAAGCCCTCACTCTATTGATAAAATCTGAGACTCTTAGCCAATACATTTTGATCAAAATACATCTGTGCCTACCTACCCAGCGCCACGGTGGTCTCAGTTCAGGCAGGTCCTACGCTAAACCTGCCTATGCGGTTGTGCATCTATGTTTAGGTGCCCATAGAAAACCGACCTATAATGTACACACCTAAGCCACCACATAAATTCTACAAACATAAGGTATGTACCAACATAACTCAAGGAATCCAAGTGATTATATTATAATATCAATCTTTATTAAATACATCAATTACCAAGATAAAAGGTATATTAAAATCTCCACAAAATGCACAGTGAACTAATACAGGTGAGGGACAACTGTTCAAAGAGGGCTAGCACAAACACTTGTAAGTATAACAAAGCACATTACCACATCACAATAGCAAGAGTCCATATGGCTATTATCACATACACTGCTTAACAAAGCTAGATGTATAATACGTACAAAACAGCCGCCAGTGGCCCGTACAAAACACTGCCCAAAACAGTGTCCCTCACTTACCCTACGCGTTTCGCCAACAGGCTTCGTCGGGGGAAGTGGAACTTCCCGAAGCCTGTTGGCGAAATCTATGTTTAGGTGCGCAGACCCTGCACATACAGTGTGCTGCTCCTAGTTACCTCTGTGTGCATCAGCAACCAATGAGAGGAGGAGCACACACAACCATATGTACCTGGGGAGGGGAGTAGCATTCATGTGTACTTTTGCCCCACCTATCTAAGAGGCGACCTTGATTAGGTGGTACATATGGTTGTGTGTGCTCCTCCTCTCATTGGTTGCTGATGCACACAGAGGTAACTAGGAGCAGCACACTGTATGTGCAGGGTCTGTGCACCTAAACATAGATGCACAACCGCATAGGTAGGTTTAGCGTAGGACCTGCCTGAACTGAGACCACCGTGGCGCTGGGTAGGTGGGCACAGATGTATTTTGATCAAAATGTATTGGCTAAGAGTCTCAGATTTTATCAATAGAGTGAGGGCTTAGTCCATATGTTGTTTGCATCTATTGTTTTAGTGCATTGTTTTTTTCCGTGAATTTATAAATGTAGTCTTGTACATACGCACATTTTTCTATCATATTGTGCAGGATGTTTATATCTGTTCTCCGGCCATATTTGGAGTCAGAAATTATTTTCCCCGTAATATGGGGTACTTGACCATCTGATAAGACATTTTATCTTCCTCTGGATCAATACATTGGATTTAATAAACTTGTTTCTTTTTTCAACCTCATTAAACGTAACTATCTAACATTCTCAAAAAATTGTTGAAGGCTTTTTAGAGTGTCAGAGATTGACCTACAGTGTAGCCACCTCTAGGTAGTACTAGAATTACAGTTTTCTTCTTTATTTTGTATACTTTTGCATATTTTTACCACAGAACATGGCTTGTAAGGCTCCCTATGCCAGCTGGATCTCTACAAGGAGAAATGCCCAAATCTATGTTATTAGATTTTGTGTGGCTTTCGTTAACCTTGCAAAGAAGTTTTATTACTAAGTCCATATACATATGCTTTTCCCTTGTTAAATCAATAATAATAATTGTAATAAATTATTGATAACTGTTTTGTGGTAATAAAATTGGATGATTTCTTAAAATAATTGAACGCCCAAGCGACATATAAACTGTAATTAGAAACATTGTCTCATGATCTTGTTGAGCAGTTTATTGCAATATTGTTAACCATAATAACTCAAGAGCAATATAATAATTTTCCATTCCAGAGATGGTAATGATAAACCTAACCTTGAGCTCTGCTGATTTGCATTATCTACCTCTTGTGATCTTTTTGGATGAACACATATGAATTGTCTGACACTTTTTGGGCTAAATATAAACTAAATATAAAGTTATTGTAGAAAAGTGATTTTCCTTTTAGAGGGGTTGTCTACTGCACATGGAATATTGTGTACAATTATGGGCTCCTGTGAGCAAGGCAGACATAGCAGAGCTGGAGAGGGTTCAGAGGAGGGCAACTAAAGTAATAACTGGAATGGGTGCACTACAGTATCCAGAAAGATCAAAATTAGTTTATTTAGTAGTCTGATGGGAGATCTAATAACTATGTATAAATACATCAGTGATCAGTACAGAGATCTCTCCCATCACCTATTTATCCCCAGGACTGTGACGAGGGGACATCCTCTATGTATAGAGGAAAAAACATTTGTACACAAACATAGAAGAGGATTCTTTACGGTAAGAGCAGTGAGACTATGGAACTCTCCTGAGGAGGTGGTGATGGTGAGTTCACTAAAAGAGTTCATATGGATATATTTCATATGGATGTATTTCTGGAGTGTAATAATATTACAGGTAATAGTTACTAGAGATGGGTCATTGATCCAGGGAGTTATTCTGATTACCTGATTGGAGTCGGGAAGGAATTTTTTGCCCCTAAAGTGGGGAAATTGGCTTCTACCTCACAGGGGTTTTTTTTGCCTCTTTTTCCTCTGGATCAACTTGCAGGACTTGCAGTCTATCATTTTTTCAGCCTTACAAAGTATGTTACTATGTAGTGATGAGCAGATTCGATTCAGACAAATCAGGTGAGCGACCTGATTAAAGTCAAAATAAATTTGACCTGAATTGCTCCAACTGCCCTGAAAAGTTGTGGATGACATTCTTGGGTCTCCTAGTACTGACACCAGCTCATTTCAAGGTCTCTAACACCAAACCAGTGTTAGTAATTTTAAACTCACAGCGACATAAATGTGTAAATGCATAGCTGCTGGTGGTAACAAACAGTCTCTTTAAAAACAAACTGCACTGTAGGATTTTTACTTTTTTTTAACCCTTTATACCCCAGAAGTTTTTTTGACTTTGTGTTTTCTTTTTTTTACTCCCCGCCTTCCCAGAGAACTTTTTATATTTTTTCATTCATATAGTCATATGAGGGCTTATCTTTTGCGGGAAAAGTTGTGCTTTCCAAAACCACCATTTAATATTTCATAGAATGTAGTTGGAAGTGGGAAAAAAAATTCCAAAGGTGGTGGAATTGGAAAAAAAATTCAATTTTGTCACAGATTAAGGGGTTTTTTTTACAGCGTTCATTATGAGGAAAAAAAAATATAAGTGATTTTTAATCTCCAGGTTAGTGCAAATCCAGTGATACCACATATTATACTTTGCCTCACGTTTTGATGCTGAAAAAAAAATAAAAGACTTGAAAATTTTTGCTGTCATATTCTGACTTTTTTGTAGTTATGTGTTCGGAGCTGTATGAGGGGTCTTTTTTTTGCGGGGTGATGTGTACTTTTCATTGATACAATTCTGGAGCATGTACAGCCTTTTGATCACTTTTTAATTTTTTTGTGGGATGTGAAGCAACCCAAAAATGGAAAATCGGCCATTTGGACCCTTTTTGTCATTTCGCCTTTTTCCGTATGGGATTGATACTTTTATATTTTAAAAGTACGGGAATTTACGCTTGCGGTGATACCCATGATGTGTATTTTATATTTTTTTACATTTTTTTATTCTCATTTTGGGGAAAGGGGGGTGATTTGAACTTTTATATTTTTTTTATTTTTAAAAACTTTATTTTTTTTTACATTTTTTTATAGTTCCCATAGGGAACTTGCATTGGAGTCCATGATGATTTTACTACCTTTGGGGCCCTATTACAGGCAAGGGTTCCACAGGCAGTACTATGCAGCAGCCTCCTTTCACAAAGACAGGGGCTGTTGCAAATGAGCTGCGGCTCCCCCGATCACCACACGCATAACCAGAATAGCGTGCTGAGGGGTGAAATGTCCCTGATCGGCATTACTGCTGGTCGCAGACTTTAACCTCCGATGTCTGCTGAAGGAAACAGCAGGCACCACGTTGCTACTGCGCCCGCTCAACTCCGGAGCAGGCGCCATCTTGACTCGATGACCCGATATGTGACGTAATAGTACGTCACATGCCGGGAAGGGGTTAATGGTCAGAAAAATGTTCACTTCTTGGCAGCAAATGCCTGCTGGTGCATATATATACACACCACCTGGGGTCATGTGATCCTCCTTCTTCAGCTTTTCTGTCTTCTGATCTGCAAAATGGCTGATACCATTTTCAGAAATATGCCCAAATTGAATTTCCAAAAATGTATAAATGAACTGAATTTTTAGAAAATTTGGGTCAAATTTGATTTATTTAGTAGTGATTAACTCATCTCTATCTACCATGTATCTTAAAATCTCACCCTTTAATAATTAATAATACATAATTCCCTTCACAGGTCCTCTTGGGGCTGGGGTGGGGGAAAATTGAAAAGAGCAATGCATTTTGGAAATTACTGAAACCTAATTCTTGCATCCCCAGTTCATATTCTTTCTGTGGGGTTTAAAGTATTTTAGAACATGGGTGCACCCATATCGTATTCGTACAGTATCTTACTTGTATATCATCAGAATATCATTAATTGTACTTCCATTGTTTTTCAGTTTTGTACCAGGCAGACATCAGAATTACAGATAGACAATATGTATATGATACTAATGAAATATGATCCGTAATATGGACATATGTGCCAATCATTATGACGCATGTTTATGTTAAGGGGTTTATAATAGTAAACTAACATTTGAAAAATGAATAGCTTGAGAATAAATGCACCATATAGGGAACTTATACACATCCAAACAATTGTTCAGTAAACAGCTATCTACCTCTACTCGGCAGAAAAGTGTGGTAATATATAGACATACAATTTAACTCTTATCTCTCCTGGTCTCAAATCACTTTTGTAGGAAGTTACTTCTGTTATATCAGCCAGTGACTGAGTGATACTTAAATGGGATTTCCAGGATTATGGACCTTTTTAATTATCCTACAGAGCGTGTAGTATAATAAAAATCATACCAGCATCCTGAGGCTCCATTCAGGTACCCTGGCTCCAATCGGTAATCTTCCAGTCACTGACCTATTTACTTATGGATCTGCAACTGCCGGTGACTGGCCTCAGCAGTGACACGTCTCCAAGTGGTGGAAGCAGCTATAATTTTCTCAATAAATACCACACACTTTGGAGGATAGTTAAAAGGCAAAAATCCCAACCCTAATTATATAAAGCTGCAGTCAATGGCTCAATCTTCACTGATATCACAGTACTGTCCTATACATATATCCAAACAAAATACAAATCCAAAAGCATGCTACTATTGATAGAACAATATTCAAATAAAATATTAACTTTATTATATAAAGCTGCAGTCAATGGCTCAATCTTCACTGATATCACAGTACTGTCCTATACATATATCCAAACAAAATACAAATCCGAAAGCATGCTACTATTGATAGAACAATATTCAAATAAAATATTAACTTTATTATTACATTTAATAATAGATAGTTAAAGTGTAACTGTCATTAAAGGGGTTATCCCACGAATAATGTAAAAAATGAAAATCAGACATCATATAGTACATGACAACCTCTTTTTAACAAAGCTAGAACCAGCCCTGTACCTCACATGGATCCAGAGATCTCCATATTCATTGCTCTGCTAGATTTATATCAGGTTGGCACCTCAAGGGGAGTGTCTTTTCTGCTGCAGCTAAGGGGGCGTGTCTCAGCTCTCCCTATCACAGCTCAGGAGGCAGTTAAAAGTTGAAACTGAGCATGTGCGGCCTGCTCAGTGTATAGGTCAAAGAAATAAGAAATTAAGTGGTCCTATACAGATACATTTTATTGAATAACTCAGTAGTTATACAAAATTTGTAATTACATGCAATTACAAAAGTATTCAGATCCAGGGGCTGGTTTGAAAACTGTAGAATATTTTTCGTGGGACCCCATTAATTTTTTATTTTCGAACTGTATAGGGGCAGTACTAAATCCAATGTAGATTTACCTTGGGGTGGTGGTGTCTTTTTATATTATATATTTAATACTTTATTGGTGTTAGTATATATACAAATCTCTCTTTGCTCAAATAAATGCTGAAAATGAAAAACCTTCGTTTAGACCCTTTGGGCTCATTGTATCTGTATATCCATCAAGCCTCAGCTTGTAATAATTTCTTGTCGAGGTTTCCACCTCTAGGTCTAGGTGTGATTTTTTTCCTAGCCCCAGAATTTTAGGATATTTGGGTTAAAGCTTAAAGAGATTCATAGGTACACCCAATAATCTGATATATACAAGTGATTCCAACTCTTAAAGGAAGGAAATATGGAGACAATATTCCCTTGCCAGTGATTCTGACTGCACTAGGATATATTAAAATCAACAAACTGAATGCAGCTTGTATTTTTAATTTTTTGGGGGGGGATTTATTGGTATTAAATAGGAGAAATAAAAGTTATGTTTTACAAGAGGCCAGAAAGAGAAAAATATAGTCCAGTGACTATTGGATTTAGTATATTAAAGGGAATTCTGGGCCAAGAGTTGGAATCGCTTGCATATATCAGATTATTGGGTGCACCTATGAATCTCATTAAGCTCTTCACATCTATTTAGGGATCTGATGTCCCCCTATATCAAGCTGATTCCACTCTCCTTAATCTGGCTGCACTATGTTCATTTCTTTATATTTCTTATTTCCCTATATTTCTTATTACTTTAACTGTAGGAGCTTCCCTCCCTGCCTGGATCTTACTATCGGAACGTCTGCAGTGTGTCCCGGCGATCCGTTCAAACTAAATGCGGCTGCTATTTAAAAAAAAAAACAGAGCTCCCCCGACATGTTTCGCCATAACACGGCGTCCTCAGAGGTATCGGAGCTGCTAACCCGAATGTTTGATCTTCCGGTCCTTTTATTGTCGGGCTTCTCCCGCCCCCTTTCTACTCACTACATTGGGATACATTTGGGTTTGAGAGACTTCATCGTCCACCACTCACCTCTCGCCACAAATTACCTGCATCCCATCCGCTGCGCGCTCATCATAAAGAGTCCTTACCTCTCCTCCTTTTCTGCGTGTGCATTGTGCCTTTTAGTCTCCCAAGTTCTTATTTTAATAATCCTATCCAATTATATTACTTAACTAATACTAATATTTCAACCAGGTGTAGATTTACTTTGGGGTGGTGGTGTCTTTCTTGTGGGATTTTTATATTATATATTTAATACTTTATTGGTGTTAGTTTAAATACAAATCTCTCTTTGCGCAAATAAATGCTGAAAATGAAAAACCTTCGTTTAGACCCTGTAGTAAACATATAAGATCTTGGTGGGAGGCAGCCAGTTTAGAGACATATCTGCAACAAGGCCTGGTTTATAGAGGATTAAGAATTCCCTTACGACCAAATACACATTTGGAGGATGTGGATTTTACTAAAGGATGGGAAAATTTGCTGACTGAATGCTCTCTGAGGCTTCTCACTTATTTGCTGGAGTATGAAAAAGCTTTCTTCAGCAAATTGGATGAACAATTAGAAAAAGAAATAAAGGAAATACAAATGTTCTGTCAACATCCAGATTTTGCAAACTTAGAATTGAAACTCAAGAAAAATCTAGATCAATTACAGAGTGAGATTAAAGAAAGAAAGCATAAAAAATACTTGCGGGACCGTACAGATTTTATAACGGCCGTATCTATATTTGGAAAACCAGACAGAACACGAGAGCTATAAATCAAAGATATACTGATTTCTCATATACTGAAACATCAGGCTCTATACAGTCAGGAACACAGAGTTATAAAAGTGGTACAAAAAAGAAAATTAAAAAGAGACGGTATCAGTCATCTAAAAGACCCTTCCAAGAATTGCAAAAATCCACATCAGATAGGGATAAGACACAATGTACAAACATAGGAAAGTCACCAATGGGGACGAATACAAAGGAGGCAGATATGAGTGTAAACCAAAACCAGGGGCTCTTTTCATTTACTGGATCACAATTAGGGGCCTCTGTACAAATATCGAGTCAAGTGTTAAACTCACGACAGAGTACACAGTCAAACCAGATATCCCAACTTGGGCCTACAGTAGTAGCATCAGGGGAGACAAATACATCCATTGCTCCCCTTTTTTTAGGCCAACAAGGAATTCAGTTACGGGACAGAGAGAAATGGGGCTACAGCAAGTAGTGAACAAAGATCTAGATAACAAAACGTCCCTTGAGAGACAGATTATAAATCTATCTACATATGTTATTACTGAATCAGAACAATCACTACTTTTGAAGGGTCTCAATTTTTCCCCAACACCAGAGTGTGACAAGTTCACTTGGATTAAGGATATAAATCTATTTGCACAAAAATTGTCACTCCATAAAACACACTTACAATCAGAATCTGATGTTAAGAAGCAATATGAAAAAGAAAAGGGCTGGGTGAAAGTATTAGAGGATCTTCTAATGGAAAGTAGAGAAGAATTGACCTCGATTGAACCACCTTTTACATCATTAAAGCCTAGATCCAAAATGACACCTCCATTTGCACAATTTAAAGAAGTAGATACTTTTGTACGTTTAGTGACGCAGCACATAGAACAATTAAAGCTGAGAAAAGCACAGGCAAAATCCAATATGACTACATCAGAATGTGAGGTCTTGGAAAGGTTACGTATATGCCGGCGTATAAGACGACTGGGCGTATAAGACGACCCCCAACTTCTGCCCTAAAAATATAGAATTTGGTATATACTCACTGTATAAGACTACCCCTCTCCCAAATGAAAAAAAGTCTGCTTTGATTTCAACATGTTAATTTTAATTCAAATGCATATGACATGCAGGTACTGTATATAGCAGCAAAACTGTCACTTATAAACATAAGGTTGTTTCAAACATGTACGGTAAAGCTAAAACTTTGCAAAACAAACAAGAGAGCAAGTGCCTGGTGATCATAACTGTAAGCTGCGATATTGTAACAGGTCTTGCTGGCATGACAGTTTCCCTTTAAAAGCCTTCAAAATCCTCCTGAGAATATAGAGAATAGTATGCTACTTCAGTATGCTAAGAGCAGGGCTCTCTACGCGCTGACGGGGAAAAAAAAAACACCTCACACAGTGCGGCCCCCGTATATCCGGCGTATAAGACGACCCCCCACTGTAGCCATTATTTTAAGGGGTTAAAAAGTAGTCTTATACGCCAGTATATACTGTATGTAAAAATGACACAATAATTATAAAACCTAGTGATAAAGGTGGCAATATTGTTATTCAGGACAAGGAGAATTATGTAAAAATGGTATTAAGACTATTAGATGACAAACAGACATATAAAATCTTGAAACAGAATCCCACTGAAAAATATCTGCAAGAATTGAAACAACTTCTTACTCAGGCCAAAATGAATAACCTTATTAGCAAGGACGAATTCCGTTTTCTCTATAATAAAGATCCAATAGTGCCTACCTTTTATGCACTTCCAAAAGTGCACAAGGGGAAAACACCGATCCCGGGTAGGCCAATAGTATCCGGAAACGACAGTTTTATACAAGGCATAAGTAACTATGTCGATTGGATATTATGCCCTTTTGTTGCATCGTTACCTTCGTACATGAAAGACTTATTATCTAAAATCAATGACGTTTGTCTCCCTCCAGATACACTAATTGCAAGTTTGGACGTTTAGAGCCTATACAGCAATATCCAACACACCCTAGGCCTCAAGGCAGTAAAATATTTTCTGGACACGAAAAGTATTATTTTTCAGTCACATAATGATTTTGTTTTGTCACTTTTGGAATTTATTTTAGAGCACAATTATTTAGTTTTTCAGGGAATATTTTATAAACAAATTAAAGGGACCGCAATGGGGATGAATTGTGCCCCATCATACGCTAATCTTTTTTTAGGGTGGTGGGAAAATCACGTGGAATGGGAGTAAGCTACTTTTCAAGGAGTTTGTAAATATCCTAATATCCTTAATCAAAATGATATTGGCATGAAATACACGTATGAAATACAATCAAAAGAGATTTTTTTCCTGAAACTTAAGATTCAGAAAACTGAGAGTGAACAATTACAAACGGATATCTATAGGAAGCCAACGTCCATAATCGGATATCTGCATTGGACCAGTTGGCTTCCCCCTCCATTAAAGAGGGGAATACCCACTGGACAATATTTACGAGCACAACGTAATTGTTCAAGTGAGGAAACATTTCTAAGTGAAAGTAAAGAGTTCTATCTAAGATTCCAAGAAAGAGGATATCTAAAACGTCCCTTAAAAAAAGCATATAAAAGAGCTATTGAAACTAAACGATAAGAACTATAATCAGTGATACCTAAGGAAGAAAAGAAAATCATTAGATGCATAGGTACCTATGATGGATATAACAAGGAGATTTGTAGAATCTTAAAAAAAACACTGGCATATTTTACAATCAGATAAAGAACTCTGTCCGGTTCTAAGTCAATATCCCAGTGTGACATATGGGAGAGGCCCAAATTTGAAAGACTTCTTGGTCCATAGTTTCTTTCAAGAAGAAAAAATCAGTGCAAAAGAAAAAATAGTCCCAAAAGGGTCTACACCATGTGGTGACTGTTCCTTTTGTAAGTACATTCCAAAAATAAAGAATTTTATAAATCCCAGTGATGGAAAAAAATATGAGATAAGAGAGTTGATAACCTGCCATACCCGGGGAGTTGTATATATAGCGACATGTACGTGCCCCAAGATTTATGTGGGGAAAACCATGCAAGAAATGAGATGTCGTATATCAGGACACTTGAGTACCATTGAGACAAATAAAGACACCTCATGACACCTCACCTCGCGAGACATGTTAAATATGTACATAACAATAACCCAAATATCCTAAAATTCTGGGGCTTGGAAAAAATCACACCTGGACCTAGAGGTGGAAACCTCGACAAAAAATTATTACAAGCTGAGGCTCGATGGATATACAGATTAGATACAATGAGCCCAAAGGGTCTAAACAAAGGTTTTTAATTTTTAGAGTTTATTTGAGCAAAGAGAGATTTGTATATATACTAACACCAATAAAGTATTAAATATATAATATAAAAATCCCACAAGAAAGACACCACCACCCCAAAGTAAATTTACACCTGGTTGAAATATTAATAAGTAATATAATTGTATAGGATTATTAAAATAAGAACTGACAGAAATAATGTAAAAAATGCTATTAATCTCTTGTTCCCGAAATATTACCGAAATATAATCTCCATTAGCCAATATTAGCCTGGGAACCTTTCACTTAAAATCCCAACTGCAATTTTCTCCACATACACACAGGTTTCCATAACAACACAGCCGGGTAATTAGCAGCCGGCCGAGGAGCTCAGGTAAATAACAACCCAGCCATTTCTCTTCACTTCTTTAAAGGGGCAGAGCGCTGTGAATAACACTGTTAAAGGGGTATTCCGGTTACCAGAAATATAACTTATGTTTTAGACTAATTTCAGACTAAGACGGTTCAGTAGTAATAAAAGATGTTTTCTTCCACTGCTACCCATTGCGTGTCCTCATAAATTACCATGGCACCAACCTGTAATTCAGGCCACCCCCTAAAGAAGGACTTAAAACCCCCGCCCCAGGTCTCGCTAAGCCACGCCCCTGACTCGATCAGGCCACGTCCCCTCCCACTCCGCCGCCAATGGGGATTGAAAAAATGAAGGTAAAATTCAACTTCTGTCAGCTGCATTGACTTTCTCTCTGCAACAACACACAGAAACATTAAATGAAATAAATGAAATAGACTAATTTTAGACTACGACCGTTCAGTAGTAATAAAAGATGTTTTTTTCCACTGCTACCCATTGCATGTCCTCAAAAATTACCATGGCATCAACCTGTAAGTCAGGCCGCACGCAAAAGAAGGACTTAAAAGCAACCCCCCAAAGTACCGCTAAACCACGCCCCCGACCCGGTCAGGTCACGCCCCCTCCCACTTCACAGCCAATTGGGATTGAAAAAATGAAGGTAAAAATCAACTTTTGTCAGCTGCATTGACTTTCTCTCTGCCACGACACACAGAAACATTAAATGAAATAGATGAAACACACTAATTTAAGACTAAGACCGTTCAGTAGTAATAAAACATGTTTTCTTCCATGGCTACCTATTATGTGTCATCATAAATTACCATGGCATTGACCTGTAATTCAGGCCACCCTCAAAAGAAGGACTTAAAACCTCCGCCCCAGGTCTTGCTAAGTCACGCCCCCGACTCGGTCAGGTCACGCCCCCTCCCACTCCGCAGCCAACAGGGATGAATTGAAGGTAAAAATCAACTTCTCTCAGCTGCAGGGGTGGGAGGGAAGATAACTTTCTCTCTACAATGACACACACAAACATTAAATGAAATAGATTAAATATACCCGTGTGAAGCGATGTTTTCTTCCACTGCTACCCACTGTGTTTTCTCATAAATTACCATGGCATTGACCTGTAATTCAGGCCATCCTCAAAAGAAGGACTTAAAAGCACCGCCCCCCCAAGGTCCCTCTAAACCACGCCCCTGACCCGGTCAGGTCACGTTCCCTCCCACTCCGCAGCCAACGGGGATTGAAAAAATGAAGGTAAAAATCAACTTCTGTCAGCTACATTGGCTTTCTCTCTGCAACGACACAGAGAAACATTAAATGAAATATACCCAGGCTAAGCCGGGTCCTTTTGCTAGTAAATTATAAATAAGACTGAGAGTCTGATTTTATTTGTAATCATAATTTATTATATTGGAAGATACACAGAATGCAGTAATTTCATGATTGACTCATAATAAATATTATATATAAAAAATAAATAAAAAATCCATATGAGGCATATTTAATTAACTAGATGTATAGAGTTTGAATATAAATATATAAAATAAAACATCTATTATGAGCAGCCTCAAACCTGGTAACATAAAGACTAAGTCCGGATACATGCGCATTGATAAAAAATACCTCTGATCTCTGAACTAAGTCCATTGACATGCGCCTTAGGAGAGAAGTATCAAGAAAATAACTAAGTTCCCTGATATGCGCATTAAGGTACTTGGAGGACTAAGTCTGGACACAATGCACATGCAGGAAAGGAGGAGAGGTAAGGACTCTTTATGATGAGCGCGCAGTGGACTGGATGCAGGTAATTTGTGGCGAGAGGTGAGTGGTGGACGATGAAGTCTCTCAAACCCGAATGTATCCCAATGTAGTGAGTAGAAAGGGGGCGGGAGAAGCCCGACAATAAAAGGAACGGAAGATCAAACATTTGGGTTAGCATCTCCGATACCCCTGAGTACGCCGTGTTACGGCGAAACATCGCGCATTTAGTTTGAACGGATCACCGGGACGCACTGCAGACGTTCAGATAGTAAGATCCAGGCAGGGAGGGAAGCTCCTATAGTTAAAGTAATAAGAATTTTAGGGAAATAAGAAATATAAAGAAATGAACATAGTGCAGCCAGATTAAGGAGAGTGGAATCAGCTTGATATAGGGGGACATCAGATCCCTAAATAGATGTGAAGAGCTTAAAGAGATTCATAGGTATACCCAATAATCTGATGTATACAAGCGATTCCAACTCTTAATGGAAGGGAATATGAAGACAATATACCCTTGTCAGTAATTCTGACTGCACTAGGATATATTAAAATCAACAAACTGAATGCAGCTTGTATTTTTAATTTTTTGGGGGGATTTATTTGTATTAAATAGGAGAAAAATTAAGTTATGTTTTACAAGAGGCCAGAAACAGAAAAAATATAGTACAGTGGCTATTGGATTTAGTATATTAAAGGGAATTCTGGGCCAAGGTCTATATTTGAATAATAGCATAGGGGCAGTGATACTGACCATTTTTGTACTATACTTTAATTACTGAAATGTGCCACTTTAGAACTATTTTTCTAATAGAAATATACAATTTCAGTAATTAAAATATATTACAAAAATGGTTAGTATCACCGCCCCAACACATTACAAGAATAATAAAAAGAACGACAGTTACACTTTCAGAGATAGTGATAAATAAATAACCTAATAAGATGAAACCAAAGTGGTGTGTTCAACCTTATCAGGTCCAGTGGGTTCTAGAGGTCGTATCTTTTGAAGGTTTCCATGGTAGGTGAGAGTCTGATATGTTGCGGTAGAGAGTATTAGAGTACAGGGGCTTCACTGGAGAAATCTTGGAGGCGATTGTGGGAAGTGAAGATAAGAGGAGAATAGAGAAGTCTTGAGAGGATCAATGATGGCGAATAGAATGGTAATGAGGTATCAGGTCACAGATGTATGGAGAGGACAGGTTGTGGAATAACTTGTATGTCATAGTAAGTATTTTGTACAGGATTCTCTGGGCAATGGGGAACCAGTTAAGGGATTGCCAGAGAGAAGAGAGTGGAGAGTAACGGGGGGAGAGATGGATTAGTCGGGTGGCAGAGTTGAGGATAGATTGGAGGGGTGTGAGGATGCTAGATGGGAGGCCACAGAGGAGGATGTTACAATAGTCTAGGCGGGAGATGATGAGGGCATGTACAAGCATTTTTGCAAATTCTTGTTTTATCCTTGTTTCAGGGGAGAAATTGCGGCCTAAAACTACTGTTATTTTACACTTACAGTTACTGTTACAGTACAGTACGTCTGACAGACAGGTGCCAGACACTTCTAATGGAACAGGCAGTGGCCAAAATGTTTCTAGAGCTAGCAGAAGTAGCAGCAGAAGAAGGAAGGGGGAGGTGTTAGCAGCAGTAACAGTGATAGGCCAGTCGGTGGGTTCCTTTGACACCACACTTAGTTGGAATGGCCTGGGAACAAGCTCTGTGCCCCTACCTGTCCTGAACCTGCCTCTTTCATTTTTTATTTCTTCTTCTTGGGAAGTATCATATGCCATCGGCTCGGCTCAGCTTTTCAGCAAGGACGATCTTATTGAGGACAGTCAACAGCTACTTCCCAGCCAAAATGTGGAGGAGAGATCCGATGCTTCCTCCAGTAGGGGGGGCAAGTAGCGATGATGAGAGCTGCGTCGGAGCAGGTGTTGCGAGCGGTCAGGCATGCTGCCTTGAGCCTGGTGAGGTGAGGTGAAGACGGTAGTGGATATATTATGTAGCCGATCGCACGTGGGAGCCGAGTGAGGCAGTTATCAACACATGCAGCGTCACCATAAAGTGGCCTGGGAAAACTGTGGAGCTAATGTAGTGGTACAGCCTGATGCGGCAACCGTTCACCCAGTGGCCCACACCTCTTCTCCATCAGAAGGTATCTGTGTTTTCTTCCCATCATCTACTGGTGCTGATGCTCCTGCTCCTCCATCCAACGATGCAGAAGCTGAACGTGCTTCTGGCTAAGTTACTGGAACTACAGTCCCTCCTTTTCAATGTGGTTGACTCTGCACCTTTCAGAAAACTGATGGCTTGTGCCATCATTACTTCTCCAAAAAGGCTGTAACAGCCCTGCACACATATGTTGAACAGAAGGTGGTCCAGTCCTTGACCCTGTCGGTGTCTGCTAAAGTTCACGACAGTGCCGATGTGTGGAGCTGTAACTACAGTCAAGGACAATATATGTGCTTTACGGTCCACTGGCTGAATGTGGTTCCTGCCCAGCCACCCTAGCAACTTGGCCAGGTGACGGCACTGCCACCTCCGCGTTCTCAAGCTGTGAGTCCTGCGCCAAAGTCCTCCTCTGCCTCCTCATCCTCAACCTTGTCCTCAGCCTCCACTGCAGTCACAATTCGGAGTGCTCCACCAGCATACTACGTATGCAGAGCACTGTGGTGTCACTTGGCAAACGGAGTCACACCAGGGAGGAACTGCCACATGTCCTTCAAGAGGAAATTGAATCCTGGCTTTCTCCTCGCCAATCAGAACCATGCTCACTGATAACATGAAGAACATGTGTTGGCACTGCATCAAGGAGGGCTGACCCATGCGCCCTGCATGGCGCACGTCTTTAATCTAGTTGTAAAGCGGTTCCTGAAGTCTTTCACTGCAAGACATCCTGAAAATGGCTAGAAAACTGTGTATGCACTTTAGCCACTCTTACACTGCAAAACTACTTGAGCTGCAAAGGCAGATTAGCGTTACCCAAAATTGCCTGATATGCAATGCTTCCACCAGTTGGAACTCCACCCTCCACATGTTGGACCAACTACAGTGGTCCCTAAAAATACAATATTAATTGGTTCCAGGAGGACCATTGTATGTTGAAACCATTGTAAGTTGAGTATTTGGTTCCAAAGCCCCCAAAATGTCATTCAATATAAGACAAAATGAAGATTTAAGAAAAATAAGCAGATAACTAAGACAGATAAAACTGGTCCTTACATGTAACAGTCAGGAACAGCTGCTAAGTAGCAACTAATACAGTGAAGTTACCAGAGAAGTGTCATTGATTGGTTGGATCTGAGTCTGAGACATTGTATGTTGAGTCTGGGTCAGAAAAGACCATTGTATGTTGAAAATGTTGTATCCTAAGGCCATTGCATCTTGATGGATCACTGTATATGAGCAGAGGAAAGCCGTAAACGATTTCTTGATGTTGCAGGCGGACAGGACCACTCCCTTGGACACTATGTTGACTCCTCATGCTGTTGCCATCCTTACCAGGCTGTGATTGGGCCACTGTGTTGACTCCTCATGTAATTGCCATCCTCCCCACTATGTGACTGGGCAACTATGTTGACTCCTCATGCAGTTGCCACCCTCCCTACTCTGTGACTTATAGACAGTTAATATGTAAAATAAGGTATATAAGTTTAGAAAGTATCTAATATATAAAGCTGAGTGTATATATGTCCGCTAAAGGAATCCGCGCCGTCGCAGTTACAATCACATAATTTGGCACACAGGTACATCAGGTGTCCGGGAAGGTTTTAGACCGGGTCTCAGCTCTCTAGCTCATACCGTTCCTTAGATATTCCCAAAAAAATGCAAATATGGCACCTCACATGACCTACATTAGCCAATTGAAGCCTGTAGGTCTTTCTCCTCATATCCCAACTGCCATACACACGGTCACATGCCCCTTATCAGCCAATGGAAACTAACAGACCCTTAGTCTCCACATACACACAGTTTTACACCAGGTTTCCATAACAACCCAGCCATTTTTCTTCACTGCTGTAGATTAGGTTTAAAGGGGCAGGGTGCTGTGGATGACACTGCTAAAGTAGTGGAGTGTTGTGGAGGTCACAGTTAAGGGGGAAGGCTGCTGTGGAGGTCACAGTTAAGGGGACGGTTGGCTGTGGAGGTCAGTGTTAAGGGGCAGATTGCTGTAGAGGCCATTGTTAAGGCGGTGGGGTGTTGTGGAAGTCACTGTTAAGGAGATGGAGTACTGTGGAGGTCACTAATAAAGGGGTGGCCGCTGTGGAGGTCACTGTTAAAGGAGCAGGCCACTGTGGAGGGCACTGTTAAGGGGACAAGATGCTGTGGAGGTCACTGTTAAAGGGGCAGGCACTGTGGGGGTCTCTGTTAAGGGGGTGGGGAATATGGAGGTGACTATTAAAGGGGCACCTGCTGTGGAGGTCGCTGTTAAGGGGGCAGGTTATTGTGGAAGTCACTGTTAAGAATATGGGATAATAAGGAGGTCACTAATAAAAGGGCGGCCGCTGTGGAGGTCACTGTTAAAGGGGAGGGCACTGTGGATGTTACTGTTAAGGGGGAAGGCCACTGTGGAAGTCACTGTTAAAGGGGAAGGCACTGTGGGGGTCACTGTTAAGGGAGGAGAGGACTGTGGAGGCCACTATTGAAGGGGCAGTGAGGTACTGTGAGGTCGCTGTTAAGGCAGCGAGGTACTGTGAGGTCACTGTTAAGGGAGCAGGGTAATGTGGCAGTCACTGTTAAAGGGGCAGTCATTGTTGAGGTTTCTGTTAAGGGGGCCGAGAATGGTGGCAGTCAGTTAAGGGGACTGTAACCTATAGTCAGTGTTAAGGGGCAGGTGCTGTAGAGGTCACTGTGAAGGGGGTGGGGTGCTGTGGAACTTACTGTTAAAGGGGCAGGCTGCTGTGAAGGTCAAAGGCAAACATTATATGAAATAGATTAAATGTACCTGTGCAAAGCCATGTCCTTCTGCTAGTAGTTTATAAATGGATTGAAAACTGGCTGATAGATCGTGTCCAGAAAGTTATGGTCAATGATTCCCATTTGGAATGGTTCCTCGGTTATAAATGGTGTACCCCAAGGTTCAATGCTGGGTCCCTAATAATTTATCTTATTTATTAATAATATAGAGGATGGAGTTAATAACACTGATTCTATTTTTGCACATGACTCAAGCTATTTAGTCTATGGAAGATGCCCATTAACTACAAGCTGATTGGACATTCACTTGGCAAATGAGATTCAATATGGATAAATGTAAAGTTGTGTATCTGAGTAGTATTAATCAACATGTATCATATATCATAGAGGGTCTAACATTGGGAGAGTCATATGTAGAGAAGGATTTGGGTTTACTTGAAGACACGGGCATAGCTAAAGGCTTATGAGTCCTGGTGCAAGAGTTCAGCTTTTCTGCTGCCTGAGGCAATAATTGAAATGACCAGCAAATTCTCAACCTTACTCCTTCCCTCCAGTCCTACTGTTATAGACATACTTGGAAAACATCACATGCAACGTAACAAAACATACAGGGTAATACAGTGCCACATACCTCTTAAAGTGACGTTTCCTCTAATGTAGATGTTTTCTTTCCTCATCTTCTCCGTTCAGACCATACCGCCATGATGATTTCTTTCAGCCATCTCTCATCTCTGCAGAGTTTGACAAACAGACATCTTGGTCTCCTACTTTTTCTCCTACCTTCTCAACACCCCATCCTGCCACCCCCTATACTGTGGCCACTGTGCTCCCCAATACTATACTGCAGAAACAGTACCCTGAAAATAGTAGTACCAGACAGATAGTGCCCCTTCAATAATTAATGGCACACAGTGCCCTAAAAATAACTGCGCCTAGCAAATAGTGTGCTTGACACTAATAATAGTAAAGTAATGTTCCCCCCAAAAAATTGTTCTAAGCTGATACTGTGCCAGGGTCCTCCCTCAGTAATAGTGCTCATCAAAGTCCCACCAGTAGAGATAACTATCTGACATCAGATTAGACCCCCATATCAGATCTCAGATCAGACTCCCATATAAAATCCTCAAATCAAAATCCCATATCAGATCTTCAAATCAGACCCCCATATCAGATGTTCAGACCTCCATATCAGATCCTCAGACCCCCATATCAAATCCTGATATCAGAGTCCCATATCAGACCTCAAATCAGACCCCCATATGCAACCCCATGTCACACCTCAGATCAGACCCCATATCAGATCTCAGATGAGATTCCCATATCAGATCCTCAAAGCAGACCCCTATATCAGATCTTCAGAGCGCCAGATCAGCTCCTCAGACCCCCATATCAGATCATTAGACCTCCTTATCAGATCCTCAGACCTTCTTATCAGATCCTCAGACCCCTTATCAGATCATCAGACACCCCATATCAGATCCTCAGACCCTCATATCAGATCCTCAGACCCTCATATCAGATCCTGAGACCCCAGCTCAGATCACCATATCAGATCCTCAGACCCCCATATAAAACCTCAGATCAGAGTCATACCCCCATATCAGACCTTACATGAGAGTCAGACCCCAATATCAGACCTCAGATCAGAGTCAGACCCCCATATCAGATAAAAAATAAATAAACTTACCTCTCCTGCTCCGCCAATGCTCTCCATGTCCGGAGTCCTCTCCTGCAGTCTCCGGATCCGCGCTGCACTGTCACCTGACTGCATACAGCGTCAGTGCACGGTGTACATCCTGATGCTGTACAAGACACAGCAATGAGGCCCGAAGATCAGGGAGGAGGGGTGAGTACAGAGCTCGTAGCTATTCACTCCCTGCAACTTCTTCCATTATGGAAGTGCTCACTAGTATTCACTTTATAAAACACACTGCATGTTATAAACCCACAATGCTCAACCTGTGGCCCTCCAGCTGTTGTAAAACTACAACTCCCATCATGGCTGATAGCTGCAACAGCTGGATGGCCGCAGGTTGGGCATCCCTGTTATAAACTAAAAATACAGCAATTGGCAGTGCACTTCTGGCAAGGGGGACCCTCTGCGCTTCCCTAGCTTTGGGACTGGTCGCAATTGAGACTGATGGGATCTCTAGCAGGAAATTGTCATGTATTAAAGGAGGCATTGTAATGGCCCAGACTGGTATGTGTGCAGGTGTCGGAGGTATTTCAGTATTTCTAGCTTCCATAGTTTTCTCCAGTCTAAAGGTAAAGGCCTGCATTCTGAAACTCTCCCTCATTCTTAGTTTCCCTATATGTGAGCTCAAAACACTTCCATCTGGTGTCTAAAGTTGGTATTGCACATTATACATTATTGTCTGCATTGCCTTATATTGCTATATTCTCATTGGTTCCTTTTCATGCCATTTATGTGATGGAGTGTGCTTGACCATGTGACCCCTCTGCTATCTGTCAGCTGCCAATGACAGACCAGAGGATGTAGCTAGTTCCGCCCTCCTTTTTCTCTAAGGAGTGAGCTGGAATATTCCAGAGAGATCTGGTTCTGCCTCAGACCAGAAAACAGTGCACAGCTCTCCTGCATATCTCAGCCATCCATTCAAGCCTGAGGCCTAGTTATTCAGCCATTCTGATCACCAGCACAGTTAATCCAGACTGCATCCAGACAGCTGTAAGGATCATCACAGGTTCTTCCAAGTGTTCAGTAGGACTATCTATATAAAGTTCCAGAACCTACTGTCTGACCTCTGAGGAGTTGAGGGTCACCCACTCAGGATCACTTCTACCCCGGCTTACATGTCAGGAAGGTTCATGCGTTCTCCACCTGGTCGCCAGAGTGCGAGGGCAGCGTCATTCTCTAAGTATTTCAAGTGCTCAAAGTTCTTTAGTCACCCATGCCTTACTCAGCTGAAAAGACTAACCTATTGGATCAGGTTTGTACTTACTTATTATACTACTACTACTCCTATCATCTCAAGTCAGCTGATAGCTAAGCTCTTAAAGCTATAGTCATGGCCAAAAGTTTTGAGAATGATACAAATATTAATTTTTACAAAGTCTACTGCTTCAGTTTTTATAATGGCAATTTGCATATACTCCAGAATTTCAACATCATTGCAGCCCTGCCTTAAAAGGACCAGCTAACATCGTTTCAGTGATTGCTCCATTAACACAGGTGTGGGTGTTGATGAGGACAGGGCTGGAGATCAATCTGTCATGATTAAGTAAGAATGACACCACTGGACACTTTTAAAGGAGGCTGGTGCTTGGCATCATTGTTTCTCTTCTATTAACCATGGTTATCTCTGAAGAAACACGTGCAGTCATCATTGCACTGCACAAAAATGGCCTAACAGGGAAGAGTATCACAGCTAGAAAGATTGCACCTCAGTCAACAATCTATCGCATCATCAAGAACTTCAAGGAGAGAGGTTCCATTGTTGCCAAAAAGGCTCCAGGGCGCCCAAGAAAGACCAGCAAGCGCCAGGACCGTCTCTTAAAAGTGTTTAAGCTGCGGGATCGGGCTACCAGCAGTGCAGAGCTTGCTCAGGAATGGCAGCAGGCAGGTGTGAGTGCATCTGCATGCACTGTGAGGCGGAGACTCTTGGAGCAAGGCCTGGTCTCAAGGAGGGCAGCAAAGAAGCCACTTCTCTCCAGAAAAAACATCAGGGACAGACTGATATTCTGCAAAAGGTACAGGAAGTGGACTGCTGAGGACTGGGGTAAAGTCATTTTCTCTGATGAATCCCCTTTTCGATTGTTTGGGACATCTGGAAAACATCTTATTCGGAGAAGACGAGGTGAGCGCTACCACCAGTCTTGTCTCATGCCAACTGTAAAACATCCTGAAACCATTGATGTGTGGGGTTGCTTCTCAGCCAAGGGAATCGGCTCTCTCGCAGTCTTGCCTAAAAACATAGCCATGAATAAAGAATGGTACCAGAATGTCCTCCGAGAGCAACTTCTCCCAACCGTCCAAGAGCAGTTTGGCGATCAACAATGCCTTTTCCAGCATGATGGAGCACCTTGCCATAAAGCAAAGGTGATAACTAAATGGCTCAGGGAACAAAACATAGAGATTTTGGGTCCATGGCCTGGAAACTCCCCAGATCTTAATCCCATTGAGAACTTGTGGTCAATCATCAAGAGACGGGTGGATAAACAAAAACCTACAAATTCTGACAAAATGCAAGCATTGATTGTGCAAGAATGGACTGCTATCAGTCAGGATTTGGTCCAGAAGTTGATTGAGAGCATGCCAGGGAGAATTGCAGAGGTCCTGAAGAAGAACCTATTGACTTGCTGCATTAACTCATTCTAACTGTCAATATAAGCTTTTGTTACTCATAATATGATTGCAATTATATTTCTTTATGTGATAAAAACATCTGACAAACACACATAAAAACCAGAGGGCAGCAGATCATGTGAAAATATAATATTTGTGTCATTCTCAAAACTTTTGGCCATGACTGTACAGCGCATTGTCAAGCCACTCTACCACTGTATCCATACCATCTAAACCTGGCTGTGTACCAGAGAGACTGTAACCTGTATAACATATTGGTTCCTGCATTAAAGCAAACATTATCCTTGACCCCTGGCATTGGTTTAATTATTGGTGCCTTGTGCGAGGAGGGTAATGGGAACATTCTTGCAGTCGGGCAACCCTGGGAACAAGGCCGCCATAGTAACCCTCGTGCCCGTGATATCACCCATGACAACCTTAAAGGTCCCCTGGACTTAGAAGAAAGATTAAAAGAATTAAATGTATTTATTATTGAGAAGAGACGTTTAAGGGAGGACATGATTAACCTATAGAAATCTATAAATGGGCCACCAAAAATATGGTGAAAAGTTATTGCATGTAAAATCCCCTCAAAAGACATGGGGCACTGCCTCTGTCTGGAGGAGAAAAAGTTCAGTCTCCAGAAGTGTCAAAGCTTCTTTACTGTAAATCTGTGAATAATCTACCTCAGGACATGGTCACAGCAGGAACAGTGGACAGTTAAAAAAACAAAAAAGCTTAGAGGAATTCTTTAAATTAAGTAACATTAATTCTTATGAAAATGTGTAGAAGTCTGGGTCTCACTCCTCTTTTCTAAAATTCACATCCATCCCTTGGTTGAAATAGATGTACTTATGTCTTTTTTTCAACCATATTAACTGTGTAACTATGTAATTAAATAACTTCAAAAGGGTTGTCTGAGATTTTAATACTGATTGATGACCTATCCTCAGGATATCTTCAGGTCATCAATATGTGATTGGTGGGGGTCCAAATCATGGCACCTCCAACAATTAGCTGTTTGAGGAGACCATGGAGCTCCTGTGAGTACCACAGCCTTCTCCTAGGCCTGTGAGGTTCATCAGTCACATGTCCTAGGCTCAGCTCAGTCCCATTCACTTGCATAGGGCTGAGCTGCAATATCAAGAACAGCTGCTATCCAGTGGATAGAACTGTGCTTGGTAAACTGCAAGTTGCTCTGGGGAGCTCCTGGGCCTCCTCACAGAGCTGATTGGTGGGTGTGTCTTGATTCAGACTCCCACTGATCTGATATTGATGACAGGAATGGATGCTGCAGTGGGTTCGTTGTGTGCCATATCAGCCCTAGTAATAAAGATGTTGGCTATCTCTGGATTGTTACAAATTGTAGTTCTAAATGCACTTTTTTAGTGATCATATACTATACTTAATAGGTAGTATAGTTGTTAATTTACATTAGGTGTGTTTTTCAATGTTAGAGCAATTTATATGTAGCTATAGAATCATCTTTGCAAACCTTATATTTGTTAACCATATTACCACTTACCTTACATAACAGTTCACATGTCTCCTTAACATATATTATGCACGCCAAAACGTCTTTCTAAAGACCATTAGGTGATATTCTAACAGCTCTCACACTGACTTGTACAAGACACAAGACACTTCTATTCTATACACTGTACAAGTTTGGCATAAATTGAGCCCCACATTGCAATTTATGCAAAAAAAATAATTAAACATTGCAAAACTATACAAATTCTTCAAAAATGTTGCTTTTTATGCCATACTTGTCAAATGTGGCCCTGGTTAACCCGAAAGGGTGTGGCCTAAAACTTTTAGACAGATTTTCTGTTTTGATGTTTGTTGGATAGTGACCCCAACCAATAACCATTTTACAAAATGATGCAGTATTATGCACTGTACACGCAAGTGTAATGTCAGTTACAGCGTCATAGTAATTACAATGTGTTCAAATACAACAGAACGTGTTGAAACTCATTCTGACACCATTAATCAAACACTTGAAATTATACAGTAGGGTCAGCTATGACTCTGTCAAAACATCTTCCTTCTATATTACTTATTACGTTATACGTCAATAATTGAAATGCTTTATTTGTTTTCACTAAAGTGATCATCCTTATATAAATGAGCATGTTGACTGATATGATAAGCTGAGAACGACCATATTTCGTCAAGCTGATGACCTGCAACTATGGCTCAGGTTGGTAATTTTATTATGAAATTTGACTACTCAGTCTCTAGAATAACTTTTTATTAGATGCAGGTACTATATTCATATCACTAACATTCTGTTGATCTTTTTATAACATATTGTTCATTAGCTTTGGCTAGTGAATTCATGTTACCAGGTACCCTGTTGAGATTCTATATGATCTGATTTGTGAAAATTTATTAGATTAATGTGCTTGTGTGAACGTGTTGGAAAGGTAGGGGGGGGGCAGGTAATAATACATCATTATGTCAGAATAACACTATAATGCAAATACTTGGATGACTATGTGAATGTGATTTAAAAATATATTTTAAGTGATATATCTGGTGATATACAGATGTAGCCAGCATTATCTTGACTCCAGGCATGCCAGGATGGTCACTTTTTTTTTTCTAAAACATTCCAACGGAACTGATGACCTATCCACTGGTCAGTGTATCTGATCAGTGGGGGTCTGACACCTGGGAGCTGTTTGAGAAGGCACTGGTGCTCCTGTAAGCGCTGCAGACTTCTCTCCACTTTTCCTAGGTTGAGTGATGACACATTCATGTGTCACGTGGCCTAGGAGCAGCGATTTGTGATACAAATCTAGTATAGTCCCTCCATCAATCCCTTGAAAGACTGCATCTCAAATATGGAATTCAGTTTTGGGCTTCACACTGTATAAAGCAGAGGTAGGCAATCTGTGGTACTCCAGCAATTGTGAAACTACAATTCACATCATGCTCCATTCACTTATATGGAAGCTCTGAGAAAAGCAGAGCAAGTGTGCATGCTGGGAGTTCTAAATTCACTGTATCTAGAGTGCTGCATCTTGCTCACCCTGGTATAAAAGATGTAGGAGATATGTATGGCCAATATAAAAAAAAAAACTGCACACAGTACCAGGGGACATTTTTGAGGTTCTGATGAAAAGTGATTTAGACATCAATGTAGGAAAGCTTTCTTCTTTACAGTAGATGTATAGCAAAGATAACATGGTACCATTTAAGACTGGAAAATCTATGTGATGTTAAATACTTTTGCATTAAAAAGACGAAAGTATTATAGCAGTGATACCTTTATTGGCTAACCATAAAAATTATGTTTGCATGCTTTTGGCAATATACATTAGGCAATATACAAATTTATGGGTATGAGAATTTCACACCACTTAAAAGAGATTAGTACATCATCAAGATAAGACAGAGCAATAAAACTGCAGTTATTGTTACAGATGGACTCGCAAAAGGCGTTAAGACTTTGAAATTAAGTAAATCTGGAGTCAGTCTAATGGGGGGGGTTAGGATTAGTGTCCACGTAGTGGGTCATAAATCCAGGTTTGTGTCCTCGTTTTAATGAAATTCGAAATTTGTTATCAGTTTTAATTCCCCGATGTTCACTCCCTACTGGTCTTAAAATTGCCTTTCAGAATTAAGACCTTTAAGTCCATAAAACTGTGGTTTGGTCCACAGAAGTGTTTCCCCAGAGGTGTGTCCAAATATTCCTTTGTTGTGTACCCGTGTAAACTCAACAGAAATGACGAATGATTTCTCCAATAGATGCTATCATTGGCGTACTTTGTGCATTGTTTTATGTACACTACATTGGAGTATACACATGAGAAAGTATCCATCAATAAGATATGGTTATAAGTTTTGCATTTCTTATGCTGGGTTCACAACTGACTGAAAATCCAGCAGAAAAATCCACTGCATTTTTTGTTGTGTTTCCGCTGCAAAAACTGCATGAAAAACCACATGCATTGCATGTGTTTTCTGCTGCAGAAAAGCATTACACAATTTTACCTTCTCCTTTGGTTTCACTGTATTGACATGCTTCGGATTCCAAATCTGCTATGCCACACTTTTTCTGCTGGGCTGTTTTTTACACAGCATGTGGATTTAGAATTCAAGAATTCACCATGACTTTGCATTTACTGTACAAAGCGGCTGATTTGCTACAAGACAAAACTGCGACTAATAGGGGAATGTGCCCATCTCTGATGGTGATGACAGGGCACTTCTGGCCAGCAGATTCCTTACGTTTGGTGGTTCTTTGAAGAAGACCAGAGGTTGATATTGGAATACATGTTTTAGTCTATTATATTTCTGGAATATATCCTCAGCAATTATCCTCAAGGTGTTCATTCGGGGGTTGTATGTGACCACAAGGGGTAACCTGCTGTTGTTCTCTTTTTGTTTGTACCATAATTCAAGAGACTGCTTCTTGGAATCTTTGTGGCTCTGTGGATTATTTCTCTGTAAACAGGGGAAGGTATCCTCGGTGTTTGTAGGTGTTTTCTGTCTTCAATGTCTGAGCAGATCCTGATATATAAATGGCTGTAAATAATACACTTCTCTGTTCTGGATGGAAGCTGTTCCATCTTAGGTATGCTGGAAGGCCTGTAGATTTATGGTAGACTGATGTTTATATGGCTTTATTATTGATATAATTAAAGCTTAGCTATGGGTGATGAACAATTAAAACGTAAAAATCACCCAAAAGTGAATCAAATACCAATAATAATGCCTTTGGCTCAATTCATCATGTACAAAACCTACAGAAAGGAGCCAGACCGCATATAACAGTTCCAATATTTTATTAATAAATAAACAAAACATTGAATGTCATAAAACCAAGTGCAGGACTAAAAGTGACATCCCACAAGAGGAGGCACCAAGGGATCAGTGTAAAAAATGTCAATATGGAAAATCACATGATAAAGTGCAAGCGCAAAACATAAAAGCAGTTGATAAATAGGAAAAAACACATACCTATGAATGCCTCCTCAGGGATGACGCCAGCCCCAACGCGCATTTCGGCATACCTTCGTCAGGGGGTGGCGTCATCACTGAGGAGCAAACCTTAAATACACAGAATAACCAATCAGAAAGGGAATACAATCAACCCCCACAGGACAACACCTGTATACACATATACCACTGATATTCAGGATGACGAGCGGACGGGCTATAAGAAGGAAAGAGGAAGAAGTCGGCATGTCACATGAGCCGGTCTCGGCAGATCACGTGACCAGCCATGTGACCTAAATAGCTGATATCAGACGCAGCTGCGTGATGGACATCGCAGGGCTGTGACTGAACCAGCTAGGTTGCCCAGTGCACATCAGCGAAGAAGTCATAATGATGAACAGCTGCCAAAATTATAAGCACCACCCAAATTACAAATCAAGTATGCTATATAATATGATAAAAATGAAATGAAATGATGACATGATGAACAAATGGAAATAAATATCCAGAGGATAGATCATCAGTTTGAAAAAACTGCAGAACCCCTTTATGGTTTGCTCCTTGGTGATGACGCCACCTCCTGACGAAGGTACGCCGAAACAAATGTTGGGGCTGGCGTCATCCTATGAGGAGGCATTCATGGGTATGTGGTTTGTCCTATTTATCAACTGCTTTTATGTTTTGCACTTTATCATGTGATTTTCCATATTGACATTTTTTACACTGATCCCTTGGTGCCTCCTCTTGTGGGATGTCGCTTTTAGTCCTGCACTTGGTTTTATGACATTCATTGTTTTGTTTATTTATTGATAAAATATTGGAACTGTAATATGCGGTCTGGCTCCTTTTTGTAGGTTTTATTATTGATAGAGTTGTATCCAAGAAGTATATCTGAGATTGTGAGTATCTAAGAGTGAGTCTGATGGCTGGATAAAAAAAAAAGTTTTTGTGGAAGGCCAGCAGCTCATCTTCAGAGCTTATCCATATTATTAGCATGTACGGGAGGAGAGACTATCTTGATTATGTGCTTTAGGGTGTGGTGGGTTTTGTTTCCTCTTCTTAGAAAAAAAGAAAGTGTCCCAATAGGAGGGGGCAGTGAAGACTGAGAGGACATCACTGAAAAGGCTCTGGGGCTGCAATGAGGAGGTGCAGGAGGAATGCTGTTACCCCTGGCTCCAAAGCACAGTGTCAGACTCAGAAGTGACCTCCACATCATTCTGCTGTGAGAAGAGGAATGAGCAATCCAAACCACGATCTCATCCTTCTTCCCCTCAATGATATTGTTGCACCTTTTTGAAGACAGGGAGGTCTGTGGTCTACTACTCCTTCTACTTCGACTTATTGCCAGATAGGTGGTGCTGATACTTCCCATATTCTGGCTCTGGGAGGACAAGGCCTGAGTCTTTCATTTTAAACCCTTCCATATTCCAGTTAATTATGAAGCCTAATGTAAACTCATAATTTTCCTAAATGAAAAGTCATGGCTTTGGTACACAGTTACACAAATTTATGGAACTGGTATAGTAAAATAGCAAGTGTGTTTGCTGTAAAAAAGAACAATTAAATGTCCTTCCCCTTCTAAAAACACACACACTGCTATTGATAATTTACTCTAGAAATATTGCAGTATTGGAGCTGGTAACATTTCTGCCTACTGTGTTATTTGCATTCAAAAACGCAGTTTCAGAAAAGACCTTTCTCGGCTGTGTGATTATTCTTTACTCCCCATAACACCAAATTAACAATGCAGAAAAAGGCCGGTCTAAGGTTTGACTACTATGTTATTTGCATTCAAAAATGTAGTTTCAGAAAAGACGTTTTTCTACTGTAAAACACATGTTGCAAACTTGTAATGTGATTATTGTCCTACCACACTAGAGATGAGCGAATCATTCAAAAAATTATTCGCCGAACAATCGCCGAAGTTTTCCTAAGATTCCTATATTCAACGAATAGATTCATTGTATTTGCGTACAAAATATACGTTATTATGTGCTATTAGCGAACATTCGCTCACTAATAACGAACGTACAGTTAAAAAATGTACGCAACTTTTTAGAAGACGTACGCATGACCGTACAAATAGCTTACGAATCCTCAGCGTACTATTGTCTACCCGATTACGTAATACGCAGGCACGTACAACAAGAGGCCGCGGCATGCAGTCCTCAGAGGTAGAGCGAATATTCGAAAATGGCATCCAGACAATCCTCATCATTTAGCTCTGCTGCACAGCTGAAATACATAGTCCGGCTGATGGACCGCCAGGATTACGATTTACGATGGCACACACCGCCACCCGAACCAGCATAAAAAGGTGATCCAGCAGGTGATCCGAGGCTTGCGCCATCGTTTTGACACCTTGCGGACCCCAGGCCAGATCGAGCGTAAATGGTCAGATCTGAAATCGCCCTCAGAGGCAGTATGTATATTTGAGGTAGAACAAGTAAGTTGCTGTCTATCCGGCTATGGGCATAGTACAATCATCCACAATACTATAAAGTGAATATGAGGACCCATTGCGGTACCTGTAAAGAAATACACACAATGGGCAACATACTTGAAAACGTTGCTTAAAGGGAACCTGTCATCTCCGAAACACCCCCTGAACTAGAGTAAGTGGTGTATAGTGTAAGTGATGCTGAATCCGAATATGTAAGTTTTATCTTCATACTCCCTTCCATTCAGTGGCGGACTGGGCCGGGGGGCAGGGTGCCGTTTGCCCCCCGGGCCGGTCCCCTCCTCAGTAAATTTGGGCAACAGCCAGCCGCTTACTACAGCTACAGGGGAGGGCTCAGGGAGATGAGCGCTTCCATTATGGAAGCGCTCATCTCCATAGTCATCTGTATCGCCGTCCTCAGGACGGCGATCCAGATGCCTGTATTGTACTGGGGCAGGGGAGGGAGAGGCGTCTCCCCTGCCCGTTCCTCTGATAGGCTGCAGGCACTGGACCTGCAGCCTATCAGAGGCCGGCTCAGGCGGCGCGATGACGTCATCGCGCCGCCTGAGCCGTACAGCGCGGGACACAGGCCGGAAGAGGCCTGCATCGCATCGCTGCTGGAGGTAAGTATAAGTGTTAATTGTTTTTTTTTTTATTGTAGCAGTCACCGACCGGAGCTCAATTGGGAGCACTGGGGGCATTTTAGGGACACATGGGGGCATTTTTACTGGCACATGGGGGCACTGGGGGCATTTTACTGGCACATGGGGGCATTCTTACTGGCACATGGGGGCACTGGGGGCAATTTACTGGCACATGGGGGCACTGGGGGCACTTTTACTGGCACATGGGGGCATTTTTACTGGCACTGGGGGCATTTTACTGGCATGGGGCATTTTTACTGGCACATGGGGGCACTGGGGGCATTTTTACTGGCACATGGGGGCACTGGGGGCATTTTACTGGCACGGGGCATTTTTGGGGGCACTGGGGGCATTTTTACTGGTACTGGGGGCATTTTTACTGGCACATGGGGGCACTGGGGGCATTTTTACTGGCACATGGGGCACTGGGGGCATTTTTACTGGCACATGGGGGCACTGGGGGCATTTTACTGGCATGGGGCATTTTTACTGGCACATGAGGACACTGGGGGCATTTTTACTGGTACTGGGGGCATTTTACTGGCACATGAGGACACTGGGGGCATTTTTACTGGTACTGGGGGCATTTTTACTGGCACATGGGGGCACTGGGGGCATTTTTACTGGCACATGGGGGCACTGGGGGCATTTTTACTGGTACTGGGGCCATTTTTACTGGCACATGGGGCACTGGGGGCATTTTTACTGGCACATGGGGCACTGGGCATTTCTTACTGGCACATGATTTTGGGGGGGAATCAATGGGGGGAACTTCTGGCGCATTATTGGGGCGTTTCTTACTGGCACATAATTTGGGGGGCATCTATGGGTGGGGAGCACTTCTTACTGGCACATAGGAAGCATTATTACTTCTGGGGCACAGTGGGGACATTAGTACTGTGGGGGGCACTAGTACTGTGGGAGCACTATTACTGTGGGTGGCACTATTACTGTGGGAGCACTAGTACTGTGGGGGGCACTATTACTGTGGGGGGCACCCTGGTACAGTATCAGCGCAGTTATTTCTGGGGGACGTTATGTTCACACTATTACTGGACACTATTTGCTGGGCGCAGTTATTTTAGGACACTGTGTGCCAATAATTATTGAAGGGCACTATCTGTGTGGTACTAGTGGCACAGTACTGGAGGTGGTAGGATGATTTGTCCAGAAGACGGGAGGATGATGGAAAAGTAGTAAACTAAGATTTTTTTTCTGTCAAACTGCAGAGATGAGAAATGGCTGAAAAAATGGCGTGTGGTCTGAAAGGAGAAGATGAGGAAAGAAAAGATCTACATCCGAGGAGATGTCACTGGATATAAGAGGTATGGGGCGCTATATTAGGCGGGGCGGGGGGCCCAAGCTGAACTCTTGCACCAGGGCCCATGAGCCTTTAGCTACGCCCCTGGGGACGCGGCCGCTAACTAGTACTAGGGAAGAGCCGCGGCTGCTTAGTAGGATGCTGCAGCCTCGGCTCTGACTCTGCTACTTTATGACTAAGCCGACGTGCCGCGCGTAGGCACGTCAGCTAGATCATGCCCGGAAGTTTACCTGCCTGTGCTCCTCCCTGGCGCCACCAGAGAGGAGAAGAACCCGCCATTTTATAGCTACAGCCCTCCAAGAGGGAAGACAGAGAGAGAGAGAGAGACCCACATGGTAACGCTGCTAGCAGGCTGCTGGCTGGCCTGCACGGAGCTGGGAACTGAGAGCTCCTTCTGTAATCTGCCTGCTGGTCTGCCCCTGCTGTGATCCGCTGGTCCTGTAATCCATCCAGAGCCTCACAGGAAGTGGAGGAGGGACAGCCTGCACAGTCTGCTAAGTGACCAAGACAAGGTAGGAGACAGCATGACTGATGTTTGTGCCAGGGCTGTTGAAAATCGCCCCTCCCCCCCAGTGATGTCCTGCTGAGCCCCCCAGAATAGTGAATAGTGTACAGTATAGTGAATAACAAGTATTTGACCCCCCCTCTCCCATGATGTCAGCTTAAGACTCCCAATCCCTGAAGCTATGGCTGGTTAATAGATTGGACCATCCTCTATTAACTAGCTATAGCTTCAGGGTAGGGGGTGCAGCAAATGATAAACCTCTGAAACCCCCCCCCCCAGGGATTTCCTCTGACCCTCTGAGTCCCAAGCTAACATCACCAGGGGGCAGTAATAATCACTGCACTGTACCCCTACCCCTGAAGCTCTTGCTAACCCCAAGCTGAGGAACCCCCTCTGTTCACCAACCAGAATACAGGGAAAGGGGTACAGTGAATAAGCCTCTGATGACCCCCCTCATATGTGATTTCCACTGATCCCCAGAGTCCCAGGCTGAGGACACCCTCCATTAAAGGTTTTCTTCCAGCAGCTGAGACCACTGCCCTTTAGGGGTACCTCCCATGATAAAAAAAACTTTTGCCTATGGCAAAAGTATTTGTAATGGGGCGCCCCCCCTCCATACAATTCCACACAGCAGCCCCCCCCATACAATTCCACACAGCAGCCTCCCCCCTCTATACAATCCCACACAGTAGCCTCCCCCCTCTATACAATTCCACACAGCAGCCCCTCTATACAATCCCACACAGCAGCCTCCCCCCCTCCATACAATCCCACACAGCAGCCTCCCCCCTCCATACAATCTCACACAGCAGCCTCCCCCCTCCATACAATCCCACACAGCAGCCTCCCCCCTCCATACAATCCCACACAGCAGCCTCCCCTCCATACAATCTCACACAGCAGCCTCCCCTCCATACAATCTCACACAGCAGCCTCCCCTCCATACAATCTCACACAGCAGCCTCCCCTCCATACAATCTCACACAGCAGCCTCCCCTCCATACAATCTCACACAGCAGTCTCCCCTCCATACAATCTCACACAGCAGCCTCCCCTCCATACAATCCCACACAGCAGCCTCCCCTCCATACAATCTCACACAGCAGCCTCCCCCCTCCATACAATCCCACACAGCAGCCTCCCCTCCATACAATCCCACACAGCAGCCTCCGCCCTCCATACAATCCCACACAGCAGCCCCCCCTCCATACAATCCCACACAGCAGCCTCCCCTCCATACAATCCCACACAGCAGCCCCCCCTCCATACAATCCCACACAGCAGCCTCCCCTCCATACAATCCCACACAGCAGCCCCCCCCTCCATACAATCCCACACAGCAGCCTCCGCCCTCCATACAATCCCACACAGCAGCCCCCCCTCCATACAATCCCACACAGGCAGCCTCCCCTCCATACAATCTCACACAGCAGCCCCCCCTCCTCCATACAATCCCACACAGCAGCCTCCCCTCCATACAATCTCACACAGCAGCCCCCCCTCCTCCATACAATCCCACACAGCAGCCCCCCCTCCATACAATCTCACACAGCAGCCCCCCTCCATACAATCTCACACAATAGCACCCCCCCCCATACAATCCCATACAATCCTAGTAATCACGTCTCCCCTGCCTGATATCTTCTACTGTACATGTAGAGGTGAAATCTGCTGGTTTTCTTGTCTTCAATTAAAACAAAAAAAAAATAGTTTTATCCGACTTTTTAAAATTAACTTTCACTTTTTTTTCACTATCCACTGACGTTCTTTCTGTCTGCTTGGAGCTGTGGATAGAGATAAGCACAGACTTCTACAATGTCCCCACAGACCTCCACACTAAACCGCCTGCTGACCAGCATTTACTGCTACAAGGGGCCTCCTTCTTTAACCCCTTCCCGACCGCCCAACCAGGGCCGGATTATAATTGGAGCATCTGGAGCTACTGCTCCAGGCCCCGGCTCCAATGATTTCATGGGGGGCCCCGCGCCTCCCTCAGACCAGCCCGCCCTACTCTGGTACTGACCTCTAACCTTGGACCCCTAACTCTGATACTGGCCCCTGACCCCCTAGTATTGACCCCTAATACTGGCCCTATCTCACTCCCCTAGTACTGGCCCTGTCCCATCCCTAACCTTAGTACTGACCCCTACCCTAATACTGACCTCTAATGCTGTCCCTAACCCTAATATAGACCGCTAACCCTAATATACTGTACTGACCCATAATACTTTCTCTAACTCTAATACTACACCATACTGACCACTAACCCTAAGGCTACATTCACATGACTATATTTGTTTTGTGGTCCACAATTGCGGATCCACAAAACACGGATAATGGCCGTGTGCGGACAGATTTTGTGGAACGCACATGCCCAGCCCTATGATAGAAATGCCTGTTCTCGTCTGCGATTGCGGTCAAGAATAGGTCATGCTCTATCTATTTTGCAGGGCCGTGGAACGGAACTACGGATTTGCGGCCCTATTGAAGTGAATGGAAATATGATCATGTGAATGTACCCTAATGTTGCCTCTAACCCTAATACTGGCCCTAAGGGTGCATTCAGATGACCATATTTCTGGGTCTGCTTCCGTTCCACAATTTTACGGAATGGGTGCGGACCCATTCATTTCAATGGGGCCGCAAAAGATGCAGACAGCACACCATGCACTGTCCGCATCCGTAGTTTCGTTCCGTGGCCCCACAAAAAATATAGAGCATATGTTCTATTCTTGTCCGCAAAAATAGGCATTTCTATATAGGGCTGGCACTGTGCGTTCCGCAAAACGTTTTTTGCGGATCCACAATTTGGGACTGCTAAACACTTTCGGTCCTCTGAATGTAGCTTTATGCTAATACTGGCCCCTAACCCTAATACTGGCCCCTAACCCCAATAATGGCCCCTAACCCCAATACTGACCTCTAACTCTAATACTGGCCCTAATATACTAGCACTAATGCTAATCCTATCCCTAAAACTGACGGAATCTTAACTACAACCCCCAATACCTCACGTACCTCACACAGTGACCATAATATACAGTATGACTGTCCACATATCTGTACACACTGCATCTTTTATACCTCACACCTGATACATAGTATACACACAGAGTACTGATACGTCAGGTACAAGGTATAATAAATGCAGTGGGTAAACGTATATATGACACTATATACAGAGGGCATATGGCACTGTATACAGAGGGCACAGTGTATGTGGCACTATATACAGAGAGCACAGAGTATGTGGCACTATATACAGAGGGCACAGTGTATGTGGCACTATAAACATAGGGCTCAGAGCATGTGGCACTATATACAGAGAGCACAGAGTATGTGGCACTACTATAGGGGACCCTGTGTTGTAGCACTAATGCTGCTGTTATATTCTGGACACAGCATGTGGCACTGAGATGAGTCTGTGTCAGTATGCAGGATGCCAATGTGTTGGTAAAGCGTGAAGCTAAAGACAATCTTCTCGGCTAAATCTGCAGAGCTGAATAGTGGACGGGAGAAGTCATCATGGTGGTCTGAACCAGATGGAGAAGAACTCATGAGGAGACGTCACCTGTAAGTCACTAAATGGAAATGATTATTCTGCTACTGTGTATGATGAGGGCTGTAGTCACCTGGATGATCTACAGCTGATGATGGGCGGTAGCATGCTGTTTGGCACATTAACAACTTCCAGCATCCCTTTACGCTTGTTCAGGCCATACTGGGAGCTGTCACAAGGTCATATGGCGAGGGCTGACCTGACTACTCAGATGGTATCTGTACTGAACTTTTAAAATCTGGTGCTGAATTTATGTAGAGAACTTGGTTCTGGTGCTGTATTTATGTAGAGAACTTGGTTCTGGTGCTGTATTTATGTAGAGAACTTGGTTCTGGTGCTTTATTTATGTAGAGAACTTGGTTCTGGTGATGTATTTATGTAGAGAACTTGGTTCTGGTGCTGTATTTATGTAGAGAACTTGGTTCTAGTGATGTATTTATGTAGAGAACTTGGTTCTAGTGATGTATTTATGTAGAGAACTTGGTTCTGGTGCTGTATTTATGTAGAGAACTTGGTTCTGGTGCTGTATTTATGTAGAGAACTTGGTTCTGGTGCTTTATTTATGTAGAGAACTTGGTTCTGGTGCTTTATTTATGTAGAGAACTTGGTTCTGGTGCTTTATTTATGTAGAGAACTTGGTTCTGGTGCTTTATTTATGTAGAGAACTTGGTTCTGGTGCTGTATTTATGTAGAGAACTTGGTCCTGGTGCTGTATTTATGTAGAGAACTTGGTTCTGGTGATGTATTTATGTAGAGAACTGGTTCTGGTGCTTTATTTTATGTAGAGAACTTGATTCTGGTGCTGTATTTATGTAGAGAACTTGGTTCTGGTGATGTATTTATGTATTGAACTTGGTTCTGGTGATGTATTTATGTAGAGAACTTGGTTCTGGTGATGTATTTATGTAGATAACTTGGTTCTGGTGCTTTATTTATGTAGAGAACTTGATTCTGGTGCTGTATTTATGTAGAGAACTTGGTTCTGGTGATGTATTTATGTATTGAACTTGGTTCTGGTGATGTATTTATGTAGAGAACTTGGTTCCGGTGATGTATTTATGTAGAGAACTTGGTTCTGGTGATGTATTTATGTAGAGAACTTGGTTCTGATGATGTATTTATGTAGAGAACTTGGTTCTGATGATGTATTTATGTAGAGAACTTGGTTCTGGTGCTGTATTTGACTTATGGGTTTTGTTATGGTGCTATATTTCTTGTTGATTTTGTTGCTGTATTTGACATATGGGCCTGGTTCTGGTGCTGTATTCATCCAGTGAACTTGGTTCTGGTGCTGTGTTTGACTTATAGATTTGGTTCTGGTGCTGTATTGATGCATTGAACTTGTTTCTGGTTCTGTGTTTGACTTATAGGTTTGGTTCTGGTGCTGTATTCATCCAGTGAACTTGGTTCTGGTGCTATGTTTGACTTATAGATTTGGTTCTGGTGCTGTGTGTATGTAGTGATCTTAGTTCTTTGTATTTGTGTGTTAAACATACATCTGATGCTATACGTCTAATACTATCCATTCACATTTGCGTTTGGGTCGCTGTCACAGATTCTGTCAAAAAGTACGACAGAAAGTTCTGCATGCAAAACCTTTTTGTCCGGTAAAAGAGCAGCATCCTGAGCAGACCCTATTGTACTCAATGGAGTCTCTTCAGCTCAGGAGTTGGTAAATCTGGTCCCTCTAATGATCAGGCTGTTTCTACAGACTCAGCCATGTTCTGTATCTGGGATCCAACATGAAAACACAACCAGCAACCGCCTTTTACCTATACCGGCTTTATGGTAGGCGGAGTTAAACAGGTTAAGGGTGGGCCGCTACACATGGGCCAGTGCTGTGTGCTTGCCCCCCAGGCCAAAATTTGCCAGCCCGCCCCTGCTTCCATTCCAACGCTGTGCTCCCACAAACAAGCAGTAAAATGCACTGAGAGGACTCTTCTTCGAGTCCTCTCCATTATGTGAGTGAGCACTGGAGTCCTCTCAGTGCATTTTACTGCAGGTTTGTGGGAGCACAACATCAGAATGGAAGCAAGTATGAAGATAAAAATTACATAACCAGACTCGACGTCACTTACACTATACATGGCTTACTCTAGTTCAGGGGGTGTTTCGGAGATGACAGGTTCCCTTTAAAGGTAAAAACAATAGTGCAAACAATCCAGTGCAAACAATATAGTGCAAATACATTATATGTATAATGTAAACATTTTAAATATCACCTACCTAGTTTGCTCATGGACACGTTTAAGTCTCTTTTCTTCTTTCTGATGCTTGTCATAGAACTCGAGCAGAGTCCCAAACTCAGCTGCAATTTGTAATCCACATAGGTAAAATTGTAATCCAAATGGGTAAAAAAATAGCAAAGGTTCCTTAAAAAACCCTCTTTCAAGGGGCTCCCCAATAACCTGAAAAGGGGGAAAAAAGGGATGAGGCGCACGTCTGCACAACTTGGTTAAAACTTTTTTTTTTTGATGGGGGGAGTCCTGACAATCCACGGCCATGAGGACAAACGCAGGGCAACAAAAATAAAAACACACGCCAACTAGTGCTAACCCTTCAGGTTAAGTCCACGTTGTGTCTCCCATAACAGCTGCAGGATCCTTACTTAAGGGCCAGCAGGTCCTCTTCACTGCTGCTGGAGCTAAAAGACATGAGAGGGTGCTCAAGCCTCATGAAAGCGACACTGGCCGCAGCAGCAGACCCCCACCGACCTCTCAGGGATGGTCTTGGTAGTGACTGGGCGGTCACACTGGCAAGGGCCGTGGCAACTTGGGCCTTGCCCATTACCTTGTAGGGGCCAGATGCTCCCGCCGGCATACAAGGTGACAGAATCTCCGGCTGTAAGGGCTCTGGTAACGGTCTTCCGCGAGCGGCGGACTGTGCGGCCTGCACCTTCCATGGCAGTTGGTATTGTACCACCGATGGCTGGTACACAAAACTGTTGGTGGTCATCTGTCCCACATGAAGGATCGGCGGCAGTGGAAAATCGGGTATCAGGGGTTCCAGCTGAGCTGGGGAATGGGATTTCTCCTCAGATTGCAGAGTCCCATGGGAACACCGAGCCTCTTCTGCGGCCTGGGCCTCCTCATTCCAGTCTTCCGGGGGCGCTGCAGGAGAAGCTGGTCGCTTAAGGAGTTTCACCCCAGTAGCAAATGGGCCTTGGAGGCTCTTCATGGGGGTATACTCCACGTAATCCCCTGCATGGAGATTGTGGCAGACGGGCGGAAGATACGGCCGCTTTACAGAACGGCGGTTCACATATACCGTATTTTTCGCCCTATAAGACGCACCGGCCCATAAGACGCACCTAGGTTTTAGTGTAGGAAAATAAGAAAAAAATATTTTTCATCAGATCCTCTTATCAGACTGCCCATAAATTTAAGGACATCACATCAGACCCCCATATCAGCCCCCTGTGCCCCCATACCATCTCACTGTGCTCCCACCAGACCTCAGATCAGCATGAATGTGCCCCCATCAGACCTCAGATCAGCAGAATGTGCCCCCATCAGACCTCAGATCAGCCAGGAATGTGCCCCCATCA